>JASDQU010309286.1:94552-106807 GCA_032191745.1 Picea mariana
CCCTGATTAATGAATCCAGACACAAAAATAAATATTTTCCCACTTGTACGCACCTTGCAAGCTATACAACAAGCGTATATGTTGGCTGCTCCACTACATCCCGCATACATCGGGATTTGTGCCAGAAAATCAAAATTAAATGTTGGGTTTCTGTGTCATGATAGGAGATCTCTGATCCTTGGCCTTCCACATAGTGGAAATGTTCTGACTCGGCCCTTCAGTTTCATTTTGAAGGATATAAAGAAGCCAAATACGAGCTATGGAAAAAGGAGAGAGAATTCAACTTTGAGAGCAAAGTTACTCTGGAGAAATTATTACTTCGATATTGAGTTTGCATCCCTTTGTCCTTTAATTCTGAACACAGTGTTCAACCCCCAAGCTCTTCCCTTATTGATGGAGAACCTCTTTGTCTCCCTTATATCATCTTGCCTTTGGTGGAGGATTGAAGTGGTGGAAGCCTAGTTGGAAGGAACATGGTTTCTTGGTTCTGAACCGTGCCAACACATAAGTCTATAATGTTTTCACTACTGCTGATCATTTATTAATAGAAATACTCCTTTCCTGTCCAACTGATATCTTGCAAATATATGTGTTATGATCCATGGGCATGTTTGTTTTGTATATTGGTGGATTATGCTATCTAATGTGATAACCTATTATATCATCACTATATGCTTTCTCTGCTTTTTTATTGAGAACTTATTGTAGGTATAAAGCTTTGGGTCAAAGTTCTCAACAGTGGACATCATCAAATGTTTGCTTGAGGTAAGACTCTTTCTTACTTCTCTTGCACATTAGTTTATATAGCATATGCTAGAATTGAGTAGATTTCTATAGTCATACATGTCTGTTGTGGTTCACCATATCCATAGAGAGATTTTCCTCGTAATAGAATTGGCGACCATACTGGGGATGAATCTTCTTTCTTAGGGTTTGAAGTATTTTTCTCCTTAGATTTCTCTAGTTTCTATTGTGGTTCTTGTTGTATCAATGCATGACAACTCCTGTTCACTCTAGGTCTGAGTTTTCATCTTTTCCCCCTTGCCTGGCCTTCTTTCAAAGCATATACACACCTTTTTTCTTGACAGAAGCATATACACGCAAGCTATCTCACTGCAATCGGCATATATACACTATGTTTTCTCAAATAGTCAAGTACACCTTTTCTACTTGCCCGTTTGCTTGGTGTGGTGTTTTTTGGGTGGGATTTGATGCTTACTAAGCCTTCTTAGGTCTCTATAGTGCCTATTGAATACCTGTGGGATGACAGGAAACCCTCTTTTCGTTGAATTTTTGGGCGAAGTTTTTCTCTTCATCTTTTCATTTTTATTATCCTTATACATTGGGTTGGGTGTTTCATTGCTTGATCTCCTGCTTGAGTTATCTCTCTTTTATACACAGTAGGGCTATATATCAAGTTACTTTTCAGTCCATGCATTTTCAATTTCAATATATTGAAAATACAAAAAAATAGGCATTTTGCATTGCTTGGCATATTTTGTCTTTTGAATTTTTATCATTAGCTTAGTGCATACAGTGAAAGATTGCAATTTTTACTTTTGAATCGCAGGGTTGAATTTGAAAATCTCATCGTTTTTAGGAGCATATCATACATTAAAAGTTAAAATTAGACTTTGCATTATTTTCCTATTTAATTTCTTGAAAAGTCATAACACCATGAGTTTCATCACCATACCTTTCTGAGTAATCACGACCATAAAATCAATGTTATAATTTAAAATTTATTAGTAACGATTTTATTTTCTAGGGTAGACAAACTAGCCTAGGACTTAGTGCCTTGGAATAGGATTTTGTGAGTAAACTTATCCCAGGCAATTAAATCAACATATGTGTCTGAGTAAGGGAGTTGGGAAATCCATTGTATATTTGGTAAGATCAGGAGGCTCTACTCACACTAGAGTTAATCACGAGGTCACGTGAAGTTGGTTGAAGGGATATCCCTCAGATACTCGCCTAGTGTCAGAGATATTTCTATAGATTTATTCTTATTTGGGGATCTTGCTAGTGCCCATACCTCCGTTAGAGGCAGTGTTTTCAATTTTTTAGGCTTTTCTACCCTTCCCATATGGTGATACGAACTTGCGAATGCTCACCTGTGCATCGGTTATACAGTGGTTTATTAGTTGTTTGACTTAGGTATCTCATAGGTTACATGTAGGGGTTATTCTGCTAGTACCCTGGGTCAGTTAGGGGTCGAAAAACACACAACCTTTATGGATGATTACCTCTCCAAGGGGATCTTACTGATTGGTTGTTAATCTCACGAGGGCCCCTATAACTGATTTTGTTACCTATGATAATTAGCAGGGAGTCTCAGGTCCCTATTGGACGAGACATACCTTCTTTAGGGAGGGAGGCCACTCAGCCACCTTACCCCGTTTGCATGCATATTGGCTGTTTGACTTTTGGTGTGCTCTTTTCTTACTAGTTGGCCTTAGGATATATTTTTATCTTTAGAGTCTTAAGTCATTGTGGAGTTGGACCAATCGCCCCGTCGGTCCCATCGCTTGTTACAGTTACCACCATATTTCATGTCCTTTCCTTCTAAAAGGTGTAGATTCATTATACATGGTACACACACATCCACCATTCAGACTTGTGATTCTACAAGGATGAGTACTGAACCTGGTCTTCAGAATTTTGGGATCCCTTTGACTCCCATACCCAATATAGTTAATGGAACACCTTCAACTCCTACAACCTCTATGGTCGTAGTGCCAAAGGCACCTATCATTACTATGGCTTGGCCTATAGTTAATGCTCATGCTACTGCCTCAAACCCCTTTGGGTCTCTTGGCCACTCACCGAGCTACAATGTTCAGTCCATCCCTATGGCTTCTAGTCCATTTTCTTATGGTATTACTAACTTCACTTCGCATTTTTTAAAATCCATCCCAGCTATCGGTCCTAATGCTAGAGCTATACTTGGGGGCGGTACACCTCCCTACACTCCTTTTTCATTTGGTGGATCTCAAATCCCTCAAATAAATCCTAATATGGAAGGTATGCCTGCTTTTAACCTTGAGTCCAATCCTCCTACTTCTGGGTGGAATAGTCAACCTGGCGGACAAGCTTCAACTCAAGTTCCATCTTACAATCCTACCTCCTCAGCGCAGATTCCAACCAATACATTTGGCATCATGAATCCGCCTCTATCCTCCAGTTTCCAACCTAGGGGAGGTCAGTTTCACTCTTTGGGAAACCCCCAACCCAGATCTAATCTGGCTGGGGGAAATTTCTATAACCCTCAATAGAACATTCCAGTTGGAATGATGCCCAACCAACCTTATATGAATCATCCTAGAGGAGGGACTTATAATTCTAGACAAGGCCATGGTGTTTACCAGAACCCTGGATAGACTCTGAATCCACAAGCACAATATTTCCTGGGAGGATGGGGCCAGATGTCACAACCCCCTCTCCCTTTTCTGGCCACACTTAATTTTCCAGATTTGGCTAAGTTAATGAATGACCCTGTGAGTCACAATCCTGCATGGCCCCCGATACCCACCAAACTTCCTTTAGACATCCCAAAGTTTGAGGGTAAGAATGGAGAGGATATTGGTGACCACATCACTTCCTTTCACCTTTGGTGCTCATCAAACTCCCATAATGACGACTCTATTCGTTTGATACTATTTCAACGCACCCTCATCGAATTTGTTGAAAAATGGTATATTGAGCTACCCAAGGGGGCATATGGGACTTTTAGTCCGTTGGTAACGGTCTTTTTTAACCACTTCCAGTTGCCCATTCGTTATGATGTTGTCTTAGAATTGTTGTCAACTTTATGCCAGGATACTACCACTCATATCGCGGACCATATCTAGGAGTCGCGTAGAAGGAAGATGTTGATTAAGACCCATATACCCTTGACCTTTCTTTTAGAATGATTTATTAAGTCTTTGTACACTCCTATCTCAAAGGACATTGCTACTTTCAGGGTTACCACTGAGGAGGAAGAGATCTTTAGGGCCTAGAAGTTATATTTGATTTATGCTCAGTTTGGGATGTTATACCATCTTATTCCTGACGCACCATGGTCTACTTACGACCCTAGGCAAAAGCTCAGACCTCATGTTGATGACATTGTAGGTTCTACCAGTGTAAATTCCACAAACTCAGTGACAAACCAGTTGAAAGAGTTGTATTTAAGCCAGTCTACAAGAGGACCAACCTCGTCTATGTCTTCCAATCCCACTCAGTCGGTAGATGTACACTCCATGCAATCGTCGACCAACCCAAATGGTAACCAACAACCAAGAGGGAAGAAAAAGAAAAGAAAAAATAACCATAAGGGTGGGAAAAATGGTAATAAATCCAAGGAAAATAATAATAATGAGAAGACAGGTAATAATGTTGGAGAGGGAAAATGAGAAAAACGTAAGGCGAAGTTTCCCTATAAAATTTGAACAGATGATCACCTTACCCATTTGTGCCCCAAACTTGCAGAATCTGTGAGGCTTTTAGCTCAATCGCATGTCGTGCTGACAAATCCATTCCCACATAATAAACACTTAGCCTTGAGCTCCTCAAATACAAAAAATGCGGTTGGTGGAGGTCAAAACTAGCAGTCGCAAGATGTTGATTGTTTATGTATCAATATGGTTGATGTGAAAATAGATGTAGCCACTCGATCTCAAGAATATAGTTCTAAACAAACTCATTCTGGTCTAGAATCTCCTCCTCCTCTGGAGGTGACTTTACAGATTGAGAAACCAGAGCCACTGCCTTGAATTCCAAAAGGAGTACTTAAGCACTCTACCCATAATCTAATTGCTAGAGCCGCCCAGAACTACTCTATTGTTGAGGACCTGGGCCAAACCCCTTATGCGATGTCATCTTTGGAGGTACTCCATACATGTCCTTCACAAAGGAATGCCTTACTCTTTTCTCTAGGAGCTCTAGAACCCAGTGGTTCAAAGGTCATCAAGTTTGACTTCACAAATGTTAAGCCTCACTTGCCTTACCATGTGGCTTTCCAAATCCATGTGGAGTATTCCAAATATACCATCAAATGTGTGGTTATTGATGAAGGCACTGCTACATGTGTGATGTCCTTGACCTATTATAAAGATCTCGGTTCTCCGACCCTTTCCAATTCATCGAACATGTTGACCGGTTTTGATTTTCATTCCTTCTTCCCTCACAGTATTCTCCCCACCTTTCCAATCTAGTTAGGTGGGAAGACAATAGAGGTGGAATTAGAGGTAGTAGATGCACCTCTTGATTATAACCAGTTACTAGGTCGCAATTGGACTTATGCTATGATCGACATCGTGTCGTCCGTATTATGTATCCTTTGTTTTCCTCATGAAGGGAAGATTGTGACAATCGATTAGTTATACTTTGTGTGCTCTAGTCCTAATGCATCTCTTAGACAGTCGATCCTCGTGATCGACAATTCTCAGCTGGCAACCGAGAATATTGTTGTCAGAATGTATTCTTCTCTTATGGGTACTTTAAACTTCTCGGCACCAAACCATCAAGTTTATGCCATGTCCAGTAGGTTCGTCTCGACTGGGAGGTCAATTCCTTTTTGCATGTCTTATTTTGATGATCCGTGGACCCTACCTTCAGTGACTTTTTCTAGTAAAGGACAATCACATGTTGGGATGGGCATGCCACTATATGCAGCAAAGATTGCATATCAAGATGTTCTCGACTCTTTCGTCGATCCCGATCCTATTCCCTCATGAAAGATGAGGAGGATCTTGTGTTTAGGCCCGTGTGGTCCACCTTGTAGTCTTGTTCACATGATTTCCTCGATGGGACTTTTCCTTCGGACGAAGCCATCATCGAACCCATGAATGGTTCCGACAAACCTTGGGATGATATGCATTACCGCTCCTATTTTCTCCCAGATCTTGAAAGAATAAAACAAGATAGATTTCGATCTACTTTGAGTGAGATAGTCGGTCACACCGTAGTTCCACTTGATATTCATGACATTTATGCCAAAGGAAACATGGAAAGTATTTCTCCTACCTTCCATATCGACATCTCTCATACCCCTGGTAAGGTTGAGAATGTAAAATCGGTGTAGATTGTTCGCTAGAAGAAATCCTAATCTACACCCACCCCTTCAAGGAATTTCGAGACATATTTGTTTGTTCCTATGAAGATATGTCAGGGATCGACCCTTGTATTTCCGAACATGATATTAAGACTTATCTAGATGCTAAACCTGTTTCACAACATCTTAGAGATGTAAATCCTCGAAAGGCCCTTGCTATTAAGGTAGAGGTGGAGAAGCTACTGAATGTTGGCTTCATCTACCTAGTTCCCTTAACCGAATGGGTATCCAACCCCGTTCCTATAGATAAGAAGCAAGGAACCATCCATGTATGTATGGATTTCCATGACCTAAACAAGGCCTATCTGAAAGACAACTTTCTCACACCTTTCATCGATTAGATTCTCGACGAGTGTGCGGGAAGTGATGTATTTTATTTTATGGACGAGTTTTCAAGATATAATGAAATTCAAATCAAACCCGAGGATCAACACAAGACAACATTCATTTGTTCTTGGGGTAACTTTGCATACTGGAAGATGCCTTTCGGCCTTAAAAATGCTGGATAAACCTTTCAACATGCCATGACTTTCTCTTTTCACAATCTTAGGCACTTAGTTGAAGCATACCTTGATGATCTTGCTGCTCACTCTCGTAAGAGAGCGGATCACGTTATTCACCTTTGACTTGTTTTTGAAAGATGTCATTATTATAGAATCTGGTCGAACCCTCACAAATGCATCTTTTGCATTAAGTCTGGTCATCTTTAAGGTTTTCTAGTTTCTAAGACTGGGATCATGGTAGATCCTCTTAAGGTTGAGGCAATACTTCGGTTACCTCCCCCGCACACAATTATACAACTTCAGGGTCTACAGGGTAAAGCTAAATTTCTTCGTAGGTTTATAGTGAACTATGCCACTATCACTAAAGGTTTCATGCATCTTTTGAAGAAGGACACCCCTTTTATCTGGGATGAGCGAGCCCAGGAGTCCTTTGATTCTTTGAAGAAAGATTTAGTGTTGACGCCTCTCCTGAATCCTTCTAACTATAGTAAATATTACTTTCTTTATATCGCCATGTCCAAAGATACGATTGGTATGGTTCTAGTTCGGGAGGATGATGAGATCCATGAGCACATCTACTATCTTAGTCAAACTTTATTCGGTCCTTAACTTAATTATAATCACATTGAAAATCTAGCTTTGGATGTCGTTCACACAGTCCAGCATCTACATCATTATATATTATTTTCTAAGACTACGGTGGTTGCTAACGTCAATACATTTTAATATGTCCTTTCCTGACGTATCATAGGGGTAAAATACAATAAATGTATTGTCATTTTACATGGGTTTGATCTCGATTTCACTTCCGTGAAATCCAAGAAATCCCTGTTCTTTGCAAAACTAATATCCAATTTTCCACGATTAGATGAGGATGTTATCCATGTTGATTCATTTGCGGACGAACACATTTTTATTGTCTCTTCATCTAACCCCTGGTATGGAGACATCATGCTCTATCTTCATACCTTGAAGTTCCCTCATCATCTCTCATGAGATTACCGACGATGTATAAGATACCAAGCTAAGAAATATACTATCGTCGATGACACTTTGTATCTTCGAGGAATAGACAATATCTTGTGTCGTTGTTTAACTCATGGATAAGTTGAGTCTGTTATGAACGATTGCCATAATGGGGCTTGTGGTGGTCGTCTATCTAGGCTTGCGACAACCCAAAACAAATTGTGAGCCAGTTATTTTTGGCCTACTATATTTAAGGATTGAATTGAAGTGGTTAAGAAGTGTCACCCCTACCAAGTGCTCACTCAGAAAATGCACTCGCATCTAGCTCCTCTTCATCCAATCATTATTTTTAGTCCCTTCACCAAGTGGGGGATGGAGTTCAACGATTGCAACCCAACTTCAGCTGGGGGGCATCAACACATTATCGTGGTCGTCGACTACTTTACTAAGTGGGTTGAGGCCATGCCTACAATTAAATCTGATGGGAAGACTGCAACCTTCTTCGTATTCAATCATATTATCACCCAGTTTTGTATCTCAAGTGATATTGTCATTGACCATGGAAGTCACTTTCAAAATGAGATGATGGAAGAACTAGCAGCTAAGACAAGGTTTAAACATGGTCATTATTCTCCTTATTATCCCCAAGAAACTGGGCAAGTAGAGGCCGTCAACAAGTCTCTCAAGACCATTTTGAAAAAAACTGTCAATCAGAGTAAATCTGACTGGCACATCATGCTATATCCTACACTCTGGGAATACCGAACCTCAGTCAAGACTGCCACCAGATTTTCCCCTTTCCAATTAGTACACAGTGTGGATTCGATATTACCCATTGAATGAAAAATCCCTTCTCTTAAGTTGGTAGTCATGCTCTTACCTGACACTTCCGATCTCGATCGATGCCTTGTATAACTAGAGATTCTTGATGAGTAGCGTCATGACGCCTCTACAGCTATCGAGACGAACAAACGACATGTTAAGGTCTAGTATGATAAGTTTGTCTATCCTCAGTTATACACTCAGGGTGACTTGGTACTCTTGTATGATCAAGCCAAAGAACCATTGGGGGCAAGCAAGTTTAAACCCATGTGGCACGATCCTTATATTGTGTGACGTGTTTTAGAAAAAGGGGCCTATGAGTTAGAAGATTGCAAAGGGAATAAGTTGGTTGATCCCATAAATGGGCTCTACTTGAAAATATACTATGCTTGAGCCCCAAGCTTGAGTGAAACTCTTTTTATACTAATGTAATTTAGTGTATATATCTCCTTTATTTTTGGTCTTCGTGTTACTTATCGAGTTTTCACTTGGTTGATAGACATCAATGAATTCGTCAGTCTACTTAAGATTTGCAGATGGGTCCAGTCGTCACACATGGAACTTGGCTTCCGTCGCTTGGGTGGTTTATTCACCCGAGGGTCTACTGGTGTCTTCAGGAGGCATATGCCTAGGGCCATCCATGAATAATGTGGCTGAATATAGCGTCGTTATAGAACTTTTACGCGATGCTATCTCACATGGAATTCATTCATTAGAAGTTCACCTAGATTCCCATTTAGTAGTATGTCAGTTGAACGACCATTACCGCCTATGTGATCCTACTTTACTCCAACGATTCCTACGGGTACGTCTTTTAGAACGATAATTTTATTTTATTACATATTATCATATTCCTAGGAGTTCTAATCATGTATCTGATTCTTGTGCTAACTTTGTTTTAGATTGGCATTTGTCACATAATTAAAAGCAAAGAAAACCATCTAATCATTGTAAACATTGTAAATATAAGTAAAGTCGAAGATCCTTTTTTATATATTTCAAAAAATATGGTGTTTATAGTACAAAATGGGGCTAACACCCTCAATACATATATATTTGATATTAAAATATCCCTCAACATCTATGCTTATGGCGCCAGATGTGTATCATGGTAGAAAACCACAACATTTGTGAGACGTCGAAAGAGTCATACCCCTACCTTGGGTACACCAACCACTTGTCACTGCATGGCCTCAGGAAGATCGTCTACCTGGACCATGGGTATCTTATGATTCAGACGCGACAGGTTTCCCTACACATTTTGTAAGACCCTCTTGGCCTCTCCTCCTACCACTTTGTTTCCCTGGTTCCTCTGTCAATCTCGAGGGAGACCCTCTGGGCATTGCGGACCCACGTCTATCGAAAACAAATGTCTAGTCAATACTTAAGCACGATGCAAAAATATGTTTTTCCTAATTATAGAAAAATACAAAAAAAAATTAAATATGTAAAAACGTTTTGACATACCTATGTCACCGTAGGTGGACCCTGGTGGAAGTGGTATGTATGGATCTCCTCTAAATTCGATCCCCTCATATGGATAATCATCCAGAGCGATGACTTGTCACCGCCACCAATAGAAAAAGACGTCGTTGTAGGGTGCTGACACCCTACCCTCTCCTTGCCACCTCATCACCTTGGTCCACTGTTCCATGGATGGATTGTGAGGTCCTCTCGGGAGAATCTCAACTCTAGATCGAAAAATTGGAACCCACTTGAAAAATAAACTGCCGAAGATAGAGGCAAACCCAAAATTTATTTTACCCCCATGTTTACACTCCATCAACTGGCTCTTCATATTGGCCAGTAGTGAGGTACACCAGTCATACACTGTGGGTCTCGCACACTGCACTGCATAGAACATGAGAGGCCTCGATGCTTGGTGCAACGAGGCTGAACCTGTGATCGTGGTCAAAACTAGGATAATGATCTTCAAACTGAGGTTGTTTATTTCCCGGATAGGGAATTGACTCCCTACCTTAGGAGTCCCTACTACACAGTGGGCGTTGATATATTCTTCTACCTTTATCCTGCTACCTGCTCTCTATGACTTGAGGTTGACAACCTCTGCCCAGTGTGATAGACCAGTCAGAAAATAAATGTCCTCTACTTCAATTCTCAATGGTTGCCCATCGAGATTAAAGTTCTCGCTATCAAGGTCCCAGTAACCCACCAACATATCCAACAACCTCACTTGGGATCTCATTCCTTTGCATGCCCAAAACTTATACAAACCACATCGCTTTAAATCCATTTGGGCCCCCGGATCTCGATATACAATGTCATCAACCTCCTCATGTTCCCTTTCTCACCATTCAAGCACCATCCCGTCAAAGACAAACACAATTTTGAGTTAGAACCCCTCATTTTGGTCATTTGTGTTCTTGTACGCGGCTTCCTTTGCACATAGTCGTGTGTAGGGATCGATACACGCCCCTTGTAGTTAATACATAAGAGTATACCTCGTTGTATATGCGACCTAATCACAAACAACCCGCATACACAGAAATCTATACTTTGCTCTTTAAATAACTAAAAATGTAAAACCTAATTCAAAATTGTAATCTATTGAAATTGAAGAGGAAGAGATCAAGAATTACCTGATCCAGACGACTCATGATTTTATTTCAGGATGCTCCCGCAATCGTCGTTTGAATCTTGGAGGAATTTTGGTCCAATTTGCACTAGTTGGGTAAAAAAAAAATGGTATGGTAATTTTTTATTTTATTACTATTTATAAATCATTTTTACCCACTTTATATAGTTTAAACCATTTTTTCACCTAATGGACTAATACAAAAGTGGACCGAGTTGGTTTTTTGCAGTTTTAACTTGGGATTCCTGCAGATTTCAGTACTTTGTTGAACGTTTGTCACCTCAAGAAGATATGTTCATTACCCAGAATATAGGATAGGTATCCACTCCAGTATGCATTTTTTGCATTATCCAATAACTATCACTCTTTATGCCCTAGGTACGAACCCATTTGTTGCGACATAGAACCCTCCATCTACTATAAAGTCATGTCATTATCAAGTGGTAGAGACTTACCAAACATGGGTGCCCTAATTAGATCCCCTACTGCATTTGGTGCCCATGCAAAGATTTTTTCATCAGGACCGGGAGTCCCTCACAACTCGTACTTGACTTCATGCTGAGTCTTATTTCTCATTCATAAACATGTGACCTTTTACCCTGTGGACTCCCAAACGAGTTTAATTTAAGCTCTTTTCCATCTCGTATTTAAAAAGAGAAAATATTTCCGAGTGATTTGTCCCTTGCACACTCGTTAAATGAATTTCAAATATCATGAGTCTTAGTTAAGGTATTTTCCGACTTGTTACCAAAAATAGAAAAGATAGCCGAGTGAACTTGTCATTTTCACACTCATAAATTGGATTTGAAAAGACGTTTACTTGACACAAGTTTATCCCTTTTTCACACCAAGTAGACTAAAATACATAAAAAATGACATTTTTTTGGAGTTAAGTTGTGATTGCATCTCATGCCCTTGCTTGCAGTATTGAGCCTATAGTCGGTTCTCGCTTTGCGTTATAAATTGTATGCCTTAGCAATTTTTCATCCTCAACCAAGTAGAGCCTTGTTTTTATCCTTCGCAATTTGACACCCTATACCTAGGAGGGAACATTCCCCAAATGTCCGTGTAGTGTTCCCAAGGCCGAGCCCCGTTACAGATCATGTTATATGCAAAGAATTGTAAATATGTTCTATAGGCTGGTGAGCCAAGTTTTGTATAAGCTGTAGGCTTATGAGTTTTGTTAGGCCAGGGAACCTAAGTGTTGAAGGCTAGGAGCCTGTTGATGTACTTGTATGTATGTAGGTCAATTAATAAAATATAAATACCGC
>JASDQU010309287.1:17158-27630 GCA_032191745.1 Picea mariana
ATTTCTTGGAGAATCTCATGTCCAACCATGAGTCTATCAGCCTAGTTATCCCAGCTAATTAGAGTCATACACTTTCTCTCGTACAGTATTTCAAAAGGGCTCAAATTAGCCGAAGTTTGGTACCCATTGTTATATGCAAATTCTACCAAGTGTAGGTAGTCTTCCCACTTCTTCGGTTTTATTCTTACATACATGCAGAGCATATCCTCTATGATTTGGTTTGTCCTTTTAGTCTGTCCATCTGTTTGTGGATGATAAATCGTACTGAAATACAAATTAGTATTTATCCCTACAAACAATTCCTTCCAAAAAGCGGATGTGAATTTTATGTCTCTATCTGAAATCACCATTTTAGGAATACCATGTAGTTTAAAAATTTCTTTCATGAATATTTCAACAATGTTTATATCTTTCAAAGTAGACTTTACAGAAATAAAGTGTGCAGACTTACTGATTTTATCAATTACAACCATGATAGAGTCATTTTGTTTATGAGTTTTACGCAAACCTATTATAATGTCTGGTGATATGGTCTCCCATTTCCATTCTAGTACTGGTAATGGCTGCAATAGGCTGGCTAGATGCTGGTGTTTGGCCTTAACCTGCTGACAATCTTGGCACCTAGCCAAGTACTCTGTTATTTTGCCCTTCATATTAGGCCAGTAAAATAGGTTTTTGAGTGTTGTTATTGTTTTATGGTAACCTGGATGCCACGAATACGGTTTCTTATGGATTTCGTCTAATACAGTTAATTTTAGCTCTGTTGAATCTGGTCTGTAATGTCTATTTTTAAATCTTAGTAGTCCCTTCTTGTTGATACTTATATCTAGTTTATCTGAGTTTTTGATTATATTTTGAAATTTTGCCATCATCTTAGTGTAATTTTTGTCATTAATATCTATTGTCCTTATTCTTTGTTCGAGATCACTTTCTTCCCTGCTGATATTTATCTCAAATAACCCATGGACTCTTCTACTTAAAGCCTCTTCTACTTTATTTTCCTTACCCTTGATATGTCTGACCTCGAAGTTGAATTCGCTCAGGAAGGCTAGCCACCTTGCTTGTCTTGCATTAAGGTTTGGTTGGTTAAAAAAATATTTCACCCTGCTATTATCCGTTAATAGTAGGAATTTTCTGCCCATTATATAGTGTCACCAAATTTTTAAGGCATGTATTATTGCTGCCAATTCTAAGTCGTGAGTGACATAATTTCGCTCATGTTCTTTTAATTTCTGGGATTCGTAACAAATCACATGCCGTTACTGAGTTAGAAAACCACCTAGTCCCTCTTTACTTGCATCAACACATACTGTGAAGTCTTTATCTAGGTCTGCTACCTTCAAAATGGGCGGCGATGTCAATAATTCTTTCATCTTGTTAAAACTGTCTTGAGACATTTTCGACCAGTTAAACTTGGTCCATTTTTTTTTCTAATGACGTGATAGGGTAGGATATATTGGAAAACCCTTGTATAAATCTTCGATAATATCTGGTGATTCCCATGAATGACTAGATATCTTCAACATCCTTAGGTACTGGCCATTCCATAATGTATTTTATCTTTTCTGGGTCTACGACAATACCTTCCGAGGAAATGACATGTCCTAAATATTGTATTTCTTTTTTATAAAAGTCACATTTGTCGAATTTTGTGTATAGTTTGTGTTTCCTTAATGTTTGCAGAACTATTCTTAAGTGTTCATCATGTTCCTCCTTTATTTTAGAATAGAACATAATATCGTCGATAAATACTATTACGAACTTGTCTAAGTACTGACTGAAAAAGTTGTTCATCAAGCACATAAATGTGGCTGGTGCATTAGTGAGTCTGAAAGGCATGACTACAAAATTGTAGTGTCTGTATCTTGTTCAAAAAGATGTTTTGTTTATGTCCTCATCTCTTATCCTAAATTGATGATAAGAGGATAGTAAATCCAATTTTGAAAAGATATTGGCCACACCAACTTGATTGAACATATCATTTATCCTTGGTAAGGGGTATTTGTTCTTAATGGTCATTTTGTTCAGTTGTCTATAATCAATACATAGTCTTAGAGTACTGTCTTTTTTTTTCAAAAAGAGGACTGGTGCTCCCCATGGCGAGACACTTGGTCTGATATACTCTTTGTCCAACAATTCTTGTAATTATGTTTTTAATTATGTCAGTTCTGGTATACTCATTCAGTAGGGTGGTTTTGAGATAGGGGTTGATCCGGGTAGTAAGTATATGGAGAAATCTATTTCCCTTCTAGAAGGTAATTTTTTCATCCCATCCACAAACATGTCTCTGAATTCACATAGAACAATAAAGTCTTCTAACTTGGGATTATCTTCTTTTTCTAATAGATTCGTCACTTGGATGGCATAAACTTGACATCCCTTTCTAATGCATTTCTTCAGTTGCATCACTGAAACTTATCTGACTGATACAGGTTTTGGTATGCCTTGGGATTTTCTAACAGTGCCAAAATTATCTTTATAGCTAAGTATCTTTGTATAACATTCTAGTACTGCTTTGTGTTGCTCCAACCAATCCATCCTGATAATCATATCATAAGATCCTAGTGGTAAGATGTTCATATTGGTCCTTATCTTTTGACCATCTAAGATGAACTCAAGATTAGAAATAAAGTCAACTACTTTTCTTTTAGTACCTGTTGCTAGTTGTACAAGCCAAGATTTTGCTTGCTTTAGTTTCTTAAGTTTATTTGACTCTACTACATTGAAAGTAATATCAGTTAACATAGCTCCAGGGTCAATTAAAATAGAAATTTGAGTGTCATTGATTTTACCTTCGATTTCTATCACTGAGGACTAGTGGTCCTCTTGTCGACCATCTATGGCTGCATTTATCTGATGCAAACTCTTTTCCATGTCTCCCACTGTCGAGGCTTCCTGCAAATTGTGAACAATAGTTTTGTTTGTTGCAATTAAATGTGGACAGTTCCTCCTTAGATGAGGCTCTCCACACTCCCAACAATTTAATGGCTCGCAGGATTTGTCCCCAAACATTTTCATTCCCAGGTTTACCATTTTATCACTACCTTGCGTATTCAGATGATTGGAGTGAAAATCCTTCCTTGGGAAACTTTTTGTTTCATTCTGATAAGGAGCTGGATGGTATCCCTTCTTTCACTGGCTCATTTGATCTTGCTTCTTATCCTTCCAGGTCTTGGGAAACTCTACCTACTTTTTATACTGGTCATAGCACATTCATGCTTTCCTACATACATCACTCAAGGATTTGGGGTTGTCAAACTCAATTCTGTCCCGATAGGCATGTGGTAAACAACTTAAGAATCACTAGATTTTTACCTTATCCTCCTGGATGTATGGTACGAACCTTAGTAGTTCCAGAAATTTATTTCTAAGGTCCTCTATCATCATCTGTATGAGTCGTAACTCGTAGAGTTCTTCTATCTTCCTTTTATAATAGCTTTCAGAAAGGTATTGTTTCTTGAAATACTTCTTAAAGTCAGACCATTCCAACTGTTTCTCCTTTAGGCCCTTGGCCAATTTCAAGTCCTGCCACCAAATGGTGGCCTTCCCCTTCAGATTGTATATGGCCATGCTGACCTTCATGTTGTTGGAATAGTTGTATATCTAGAAGTATTTTTTGATGTCCAACAACCATGCCTCAAATTCTTCTCCTATCCTGGATTCTCCATCAAGGGTAGCTGGTTTAATCTTTTTAAATTCACCTTCAAGATGGTCTGTTTGTTTTCTTTTTCTGTCTGGTATAGTTTTGTCTTCAACTAAAGGTGTCCCTTCAGACAAACTGTCTCCTTTTTCTGTTTCCGCACCAGAATTCTTGGAGGCCCTTTTGCTGACCTCCTCATCATGGTTATCATATTCTGGGCTTTTCTTGGTTATTATACTCCGCAGCAGGACTTCATTTATCTCTTGTTATTACTGTTGTTCTTTATTCAATTTTTCATTGTCGGACTTGAAAACCTCCAGTTCAACAATAAGATTCCTCATTGCTTCCATTACCTCTATGGGTGAGCTTCCATCACTATTCTGTCTTGGATCTCCAGGAGGTCCTTGCTACGAATTCCCTTCCATCCTAATTTATGCACCTTCTTGAGCTACCATAATCAACACAAAACATAAAATATTTCTATTTGTAACCACAAGATTTAGTAGTTTTTTCATAAATCAGAATATATACTAAGAAATTAATGTGGCCCTGTTCAAGCCCAGTGTTGGAACTTTTGCTCTGATTCCATATGTAATGTACCTCAAATTCACCATAAAAAAAAATAAATCTATGACATAATTCAATTTCGTTTAAGCTTAGAATTTAAGAGAAGGTAAGATTCATTTCTGTCCATAATAACATTATTACACCAGTCTAGTTTACTTCGAAGAGAAAATCTTATGTGGGTAAATTCTTTCCATAAATTCTATCACTTCCCTTAACTCTCAAACTACTCCAACATACTTATATGTATATAGGAAATATCTAGACTTAGGTCAAAGGAACCTTTGATGTTTAGAGAGATAAAGCTCAGAAGGGATAGCACCTTTGAAGTGTTCAAAGGGAGGCATAGATCGAAATAGTCTCGCAAAGGTCAAGTTCAGGTGGAAGAACACCAAGTCATTTTGGCTAGAGATCCTTGAGAAGAGTGAATGAACGATGAAACTTCTTCATGGGGAAGTGACAAAATCTCATGGACCATTGGATCTCATAGTTCTATGAGGAGGTTAAGACTGATCGTCTTTTAGCATTCAGAATATCAGGAGGAGTAGCGATCGTTGGATGAGAAGCAACAGGATTCGTTGATCTCGCACTTTGAATTTCGCTATTACGGAGTTCAGGGTTTGGAGCAGCAAGGGATTTTCGAGTCGTTGCATCGCAAACTCCCAGTTTGTGAAATCCTAAAAGAATCAGGACCGTTGATCTCTTAAGGGGGAAATATTTTAGCATTTCTTTTTCAGGGAAAACAGAGGGGAAGTTTCAGACTTTGGGGATTAGAAAGAGGAGAGGTTGGAGTTGCATCGCAACTTTACGAACCTCGAAATCACGATGCACTTAGAGGAATTCTCCCCAAGTCATAGGGCATGGTCACATGGATGGAGGCTAAAGGAAGAGCCAAAACTCGTTAATCCCTCTTTGGAATTTTAGGACCCGGGAGTTCAAAGGGCCTAGAATCGTTGTAGTCGGAGTCGCAAATTTCTGAATTGCGAAACCCCGAAAAGCACTTGGAGGAATAGCCCCAAGTCACAGGAATAGTTGTATGGGAGGCGACTTAAGGGAGGAGCTATGGAGCGATAAGTCCCTATTTCAGGTTTTGGCCTTTTCAAAGGACAGAGAACAGGAGGAACACATGCATCACGAATCCCCGTATCACAAAAAGATGGTAGCGCTTCAACTACTTATTGTCTGTACATTCTGAATTTTTATGCATTGTATGGAATCTATGTATTCCAAAGGCCCACATCTTTTGAATCACATATCAAAAAAATAAAAGGGGCTCTATTTTCATAAACTATTGTACATGTATCCAAAAATATACAAATATATGCCTATAATCCTATTAAATGTGTATCCTGGTCATGCATCGATACTTTAGAAATGTTATTACTTTGCATATCTTATTAAAGAAATAAGCGAATACCTAGTCATTGTCACTCTTGTTTGTACATCAAAATTTCTTAGATCATTTTCATCATCTAAGCGAATCTATACAGAGAATTAAAAAAAAAAAGGGAGTCTAAGATTGTCAAAGTAATCAGTTATGCACATTTAATTATGCTTTTAATTGCAAGGTGGGATCTTCATGACTGCTAGAACAATAGGTATAGTTTCATCTTGATTTTGGTTTAATAAATGGGAAAAATCAGTTGCGTGCTACGGTCCTGCATATTTACCTACAGAAATATAAACATCTAAGTATATCTACCTTACTTGGGTCTCATTCTTACACACCAGTAACTTACACATCAATCATAGTTAACTCGAAGGATCCCATTTGTTGGAGCGTGTGATTTTAAAAGGAGATTAAATACAAAGTTGACATTTCAGCATTTGGGACTTTCTTGTTACATATGCACGCGGTTCCTTTTCTTTAGTAAACCCCGAAATCTCGAACCTCGAAACCCCGAAGTGCTGGGCCCACAGAATTTTTCTCATTTCGCAATTCGACATTTCTTATTTCATTTTGTTTGTGTGTCAGGTGTTCGTAAACCCCGAAATTGTGAACCCTGAAACCCCAAAGTGTTGGACCCATAGTGTAATGTACCTCAAATTTACCATAAAAAAAATAATTATATGACATAATCCAATTTCGTTTAAGCTTAGAATTTAAGAGAAGGTATGACTCATTTATGTCCATAAGGACATTATTACGCTAGTCTAGTTTACTACGAACATAAAAGATTATGTGGATAAATTCTTCCATAATTCTATTGCTTCCCTTAACTCACAACCTACTCCAATGTGCTTATATGCATTTAGGCAATACTTAGTGAAGTCCTGAAAGCATCAGGTTCGAAAGAAGATTTGAACCATTGGTTCAATTCAAAGAAAAAGAGGTGAGGATTTCCCCAAAGTCCGGAAAGGTGAATTGTCGATTTGCAGAGAAAAAACTGGACCGTTGGAGCGTACATCCAGACAGCCAGAGAAGAGTGCATAGTAGAAAAGATCTGAACCGTCAGATCAAGAGTAGGGGATTGATAGCCGTCAGATCCAGAAAAGGCACATGAGGTTTAACCTGGTGTAAGTAGGGGAGTGAAGACTCTCCCAAAATCCTGAAAGGGAGAAATCCGATATTTTATCACGATCGTTGATCATCCTGAAAGGATCACAATTGTTGATCGTGGCTAAAGATCACAGCCATCTATCGAGGAAACACATGGCTGTCGGTCAACGTTTTGACCCTCGTGAAAAACAAAGGGCAAGACCCCTGGTTTTCATAAGTTGTGAAATCTTGGTACTCAAAAATCCCAAACCAGTTTAGCGTGGATAGGTTTCGGCGTTTTGGCACACGGGAAACCAAAGGGCAAGACCCCTTGTTTTCGCAAGTTGCAAAATCCCGGTACTCGAAACCCCAACGCGCTTTGTGGAGTCAACCCCAGGTCATAAGGCGTGGTTGCAAGAATGAGGGATAAAGGAGGAGCCAACACTCGTTAAGCCCCTTTCGAAATTTTGAGACCTAGGGTTCAAAAGACCTAGAAAAATCATGGCCGCCAGGGTCGCAAAATCCCGAATCATGAAACCCTGAAACATTTTACTAAGGTTTAGTTAGAAGGTTGATCTCTACTATATTTTTGAAATTGTTGTCTGTACAATCTAAGTGTTTATACATTGTATGAAATCTATGTATTCCAAAGGCCCATCTCCTTTGAATCACATCTCAACAAAAAACAAAGGACTCTAGAATATTAAACTGTCATACAGGTATCCAACAATATTAAAAAATATATGCCTAAAATCCTATTAAATTCGTGTCCTGATCATACATAGATACCTTAGTAATGTTACTACTTGTATATCTTATTACAAAAATAAGCAAATACTTAGTCGTTGTCGCTCCTATGTATACTTCGACATTTCTTAGATCATTATCGTCATCTAAGGGAAACAAAAGGAGTCTGAGATTATCAAGGTAATCAATTTTGCATAATTAATTATGCTTTTAAATGAAAGGATGATATTTAGGCATTCGGGCCTTACTTGTTACATAAGCGTGGAGTTCCTTTTCTCTACTAAACCCCAAAATCCTGAACACCGAAACCCCGAAGTGCTGGGCCCACAGACCTTTTTCATTTTGTGATTCAGAACTTATCAATTCATTTTGTCGATGCATCGAGAGTTCGTAAATATTGAAATACTGAACTCCAACATCGCGAAGTGCTGGCCCATAGTCTATTCGCATTTTGCAAATTGGCATTTTGTGTTTTAGTTTGTTTGAGCATTAGGTATTCGTAAACCCCGACACCCCAAACCCTAAAACCCCAAAATGTTGGTCCCATAGTCTTTCACATTTCACATTTTGAAACTTCTCAATTCATTTTGGTTTCTGCATTAGGAGTTCATAAACCAATAACTCCTGAACCCTGAAACCCTGGGCCCACAGTCTTTCACATTTCGCATTTTAGCACTTTTTAATTCATTTTTGTGTTCGGCATTTGTAATTGCCGAAAACCCAATTGACCTCTATTTTTCACACCATTTTGTTCTCTACTATCTATGTCATTAATCAATAGTCTAAGTTATTTTATCAGTAAAGGTACTGAATAAAAGTCTTCGAACCCTTATACATACAGAGCATTACCGTTGCCAAATCTAAAAGGGTTCACTCAAATTTAATTGTAATGACCCTAATTGGATACATGCTTAAAGATTATAAAGCAAAATTAATTAAAAGAAACGATTGTGATTAACTAAGTAATACTCTAAATACAAACCACATTTAATGACCTGAGAATTATAATCTAAAAGATCAGTGAAAATGATATAAAATGGTGGCATATGCAGAGAGGGAAAGCCATGAATCCTATGGAGATAAAACAGTAATTCATGACAAAGGATGAGGGACGGAGGGGGTTGTGAAGTAAAGGCGTGAGTCGGTTGGGAGGAATAAGGGGGGGAAAAGAGGGGGATGTGCGCACCATTCATCAGGGGGGGATGGTGGCAGAGAACTGTTTTGCTATCTACAGAGAGCTGAGAGCTTTACTGTGACATGTGTGCTCAGATTGAGGCACGAGATTTACTGGTTGTGACATATTGATCAGGGAGGCACCGAGTTGTTGGAGGTTTTGGGTACGGGGGCTAGGATATCCGTAGATATCCTAGAGCTAGGTCGTTTTCCTAGTTGGTAGGGTGGATATTAGTTTTGGGCAGTTATTTTCTGTGCCTGTGGCAGGACTGGACTGTGAAGCAAGGCAGAAAGGCAGCAGGCAACATAAATTAGCATCAGAACCAGGTACTTTGTCAAGTTATGTATTTATTTATTTCTGCCATGAATTCATTATTTAATGATAAATCTAAGATACTAAAGTTTCTGTTATAAAAGTCAATATTATGCTTGAAAGTTATCGTTTCAGTTTATTTCAAGAAATGTTTATGAGACTTAATGATGTTTAAAAATATATGGGCATTACATATGGTATCAGAGCGTCTTAGTTCGAAATCTGGAGCCTAAGGGCCGAAACCCGGAGTGTTAACTCCAGCCACATTTCAACTATAAGCAAAACATGTTCAGTTTGACTTGTTATGACGGAAACAGTAACGGAAATGCACTTAGCATAATACTCCTACGTGAAACCCAGGCAAATAAGCTCATATATCGCAAGCAACAGTTTTAGGTAGAACCCTGTAACTAGATCATATATGGTCACTACAGTTGTAGTCTGAACATTCGAAGGAATCCCTTTAAAATAGTGGCAGCAAACCAGATAATGGGAAGGATCACCTTCCAAAAAATGACTATCCTTAAAACGACAGGAATAAAGCTATTTAGCACGAGAAACAGAGATGATAACTTAGTTTTATTTGAGGATTACTTGTCAACAAAGTTTAGGGTAGAATAGACACCTGAAATCGACGAAAATGTCGAGGGAAAACTTCTATTGAAGGCTTGAAGAGTGGAAAATTTAATAACTACACGAACTACACTAAATAAAATGCAAGCAGATAATTGCAAGACCTGGGTATGGGATTTTACATGGAATAATTGATGTGAGCCGTCGGATCTCACCTAGAAATCCCGTTAGCCATTAGATTTAGACAAGTTTCACGAGGTTTAAGACCTAGTGTGCATAGGAGGAGTCATCGAGAAATCTGAGTCATCGAGGTTTTGCGAAATCTCGAGGACGGATCCTAGCCGTTGATCTCGGTAGGACACGTGTCAGCGTCTGAGAGGCGTCGGGAGTTTACCATCAGAGATTAGGAGGAGTATAGAACCGTTATGTATTGAAATCGCGATATGCAATTTCCCGATCAGAACTGGACCGTCCATTGTGCAGGACGCGTGTCAGTAGATCTCACAGAGTCGGAGATCGACATATCGGGGTTTCCGGAGTCATGAAACTCTTGTGCAATGAAATCGTGATCCGCGATTTCCCAATACGATCGGAGCCGTTCCATTTGAGGGACACGTGTCGCATATCCGGAGAAATTCGGGGATCGGGAATCCCGTAGACATAGGCACATTGGTATCAAAATCTCGAAATCGTGAGAAGCAATCTGGACCGTTCATTTGGAAGGACACGTGGCAGAGATCGTGTGAGAGTCGGGATATTGGCCGTCGGGAAATCGGAGTTCTCGAGGTCATGAGAGCTGGGACCTCGAAGGTCCTGAAAGCCCGAGAGTCAATCAGAACCGTCCATCTTCAAGGATAGGTGGCAAAGCATCGGGCACTGTCAGAGTTTTGTTCATCGGAGAATCGGGGATTCTGGAGACGTAAGACTTGTGTAGGTTTAAATCACGATAGGCGATTTCCCGATCAGATCTGGACCGTCCATTG
>JASDQU010309287.1:40150-53053 GCA_032191745.1 Picea mariana
ATATATATAATTCCGTTAAGAAAAATAAAAGGATTTATATTTTTCCAAACATTAAATTGTAGATAAATAAAACACCTTAATAATTACTTCTTCAAGAACATCATACTTTTTTTCCACGAGGTATTTTTCTCGATTATATACAACAATACATAATATTTTTACAGAGCATCATTACAATCCATCCCGGAGACTCAGCAGGGTTCGACCACAAGACCTCCTCCCATCCTTGGAGAAAGGTACACTTGCCTTACCGTCTGAGCTGTCTCACGTGACTTTCAAGAACGTCATTCTTAAACTTGGGAAACTTTGAAAGATTATTCTTTGCATAGAGGGGAAAGAAATTCCAAGTTTCTCATTTCTCATGCACAGTACTAGAAATCACATATGCTTTTAATATATACTTTCTCAACTTATTATCCAAACTATCAAAATATTTAACTAGTAACTTTGGAATTTACCAGAGGTTACCAATCTTTACCATTCATTGAAATTTGTTAGAAAACATATAGATATATAGACAATTTTTATATGTTTAATTCTTTTCCAAAACATTATATTTCTTGGAGGTGAAATCCTCCATAGTAAAACTATGTTTTTAAATGACTATTCTTCTCTTTTTATGCAATTTGTTGCTATTTTCAAGGGATAATTACTATTTCCAATTCTTTCCCCTTTGGGCATTAATTTACTGTGTAATTCCTGGTAAAAATTCATTTCTTACCATATAATCATGAAACTTAATTAATCACAATACATTAAATTCTAAGTTTCATTTTATTTTCCAATTAAGAACTTGAATATGCATTTCTCATTATTTTCTTATTATTTATTTTAAAATACTTTGTCTCTCTTTAACATTTGGCTTATTCTCTTAATGTCAAACAAGGGTCTAAACTTCCTTCTGTTGTACTATGTTGTCATTGATGTCAAAGGATTTATGTCAAAGGGTTAATGTCAAGTGATGTCATAGTGATATGTTTGTATCATTGATGTTATTGATTGTTGGATTATGTTGTCATTGATGTCAAAGGGTTGATGTCAAGTGGTGTCATAGTGATGTGTTATCATTGATGTCAAGGTTGATATCAAAGGAAGTTGTATCATTGATGTCATGTCATGGTTGAGAGGAACAACCAAATGGATGCACTCCAAAGTGGTTCCATTATGGTGAAAGCCCTCACGGGAAGACGCTCTTGGATAAAGTTCTCAAAGTGGTCCCCTTATGGTGAAATCCATCATGGGAAGACGCTTTGCAAAGTCCAAATTGTTGAGTGGTTGAGTAATCCTAGCAGTGTGGTTAAGGAACCAAAGTTTGGTTGATGAATAATGTAATGAAGATTAGTGAATTTGCAAGTGAGACTATTTTAGATGGATAGTACATGTCGTGTTGTTTCCGGTGATATGTGATACGTCACGGAGTTCCTCACGGTTGAGGAGATATGACTTAGTGAAGTTGGAGAACCCTTATGAGTTATCTAGAAGCCCTTAGAAGGTCAAAGAAGTCATTTTTTTCTAGAAGCTTCTAGAAGAAGTTGACTAGTCAAAATGGTTGTAACTAGGAGTTAATCATGGGTTGAGTGGTTGCAAAAAGAAAATAATTAAAAATAAATTAGTTGCAACTAGAAGTGGTGAGATTGATATTTGTGGATAAAGTGGTTGTAAGTGGGAAAAGTAATTAGAAGTGGTGTTGGAGGCAGGCCAAAGGCTAAAGCGGAAAAGCAAGGCGTTTTTGGGAAAGAAAGCATGCACAAGGAAAGCGATGGCTGGAAGGAAACACAACACGCATGCATGCAAGAAAATCAATAGCTAGAAGGAAGAAAAACATGCATGCATGGGATGAAGACCTAACGATGGTAGGGTCAGGGTTTTGGTAAGGTATTGTAATGGCTAAAGAGCCAGAAATGTATAAATATAGATACTGAGGTATTATAGAGGGTTCAGTTTTGTTGTTGCTATGGTAGTTACGCATGAGTTGATGCGGTATGTAAAGGTTTTTGTTGTACGACCTATTTTGTATAAGTTGTTGAGATAGAGGGGACGAGGGAGGGTAGATTTTGAGGGTTAGATTACAGGCTGGGGAGCTTAGTGCGTTCTAGTCCTCCTCATATAGATCTTACCCGACTGAGAAGATTTGTAAGCACGCAGCGTTGTAGATGCAGAAATAATATAATAAAAGAGCTGAGAGGCAAATCTTTGTGGACGTAGCCCCAGGAGGGGTGTGAACCACGGTAACATCTATGTTGTGTGATAAATGATTGCATATCTTTATTGTTTGAATAAATTATTATTATGTTGAATGAATGAGTGGCTATATTGCCTGTTTAAGTACTGTTGCGATATTGAGGGAACAAGCTATGGGGATTACTGCATAGTCGTGAATAACAGTATGTTGCTCTTACCAATTATAATAATGGTTCAATATATAGCTCGCTTATCTCACAAGTCAATCCTAGGCTGTAAACACCTGAGTCTTACAACCACCCATTAAATCTATCTCGTGTGAGACTGCGCAACACATTCTGTGTGTTGTGTTGCCTTCTGGTTTACCAGGAGGGCCGATATTTTTATAGGCTTTGTTGGAAACCCAATAGACATGAACCCTAGGTCAATAAAATCAGACAATATAGAGGAATAGTGACCAACAAATGGTTCCATTGTCGTTGCTAGGAATAGGAGAGGGTTGAGTAGATGAGATAGGTTGAGCAAGAAAAGAGCGAAGAAAAGAAGAAAGCAATGAGCCATTAAGATGTTAGGACCATGGAATCCCACAAAAGCAGAGATCGAAAGTTGGTTGAGAACCAAAGAGCTAGAATTTTCATAGAAAGACAATAGAAACCCTAGAGTAACGCCCCACAAGTATCTTGAGAAATACGTGTTCACTGATTTGCATGAAGTATTTTTCTGTGATTTTCCACACTTATTGAAAGAGTGGATACTAAGGTTGAAGGATAATCACGCAACGGACTGGATTCGACAGTTAGAGTGGACCCCAATACAAATTGATCAGCTACAACAGGTGAACAACAAGTTCACCCACGTAGTAGACTTTTGGCTTGATAGTATTGTGGTAGGCTTTATAACATAGTTCACAGTTGACACAGCGTAGTGGAGCAAGAGTTTCTACATGGACCCCAGGGAAGGTACATTCGATCACTGTATACTTCCATTAAGACATTGTTGTATAAAAAAGGAGTACTGATAATGGATTCAGACAGTTAAAACTCCCTGCGTGCATGGGGGAAGGGGGGAAGCATTGACAAAAAAAGGAGAAATGGAAGGAGGAAAGGATAAGGACAAGGAGGAACCCTTGGACCCGATCCTGATGGAAGACGACCAGATCAAGCATATCATGGTGACAACTGGAAAGACACGTAGAGGAGTACCCTACCAATACAAGGTGAACACCAAGAAGAGAGTCGTAGCTGCGAGGGAAGGCTTGGCAAGTGATGAGGAATAGGTAGAGGATCTCCGGGCTATGGAGCAGATTGAGAAAATCCTACGTGCAACATATTAGAGGAAGACAAGAGGTCCAAGAATGGGGAGAGAAGGTTGTTATGAGGGAAAAACTCTCTATGGCCAAGGGTAAACCACAACAGACAGGTATGACTGTAGAAATCAACTCAATTCCAACATATGATATATAAACTAATGTGCAAGATAAGAAAGAGGCCTACCTCGATCCAACGTTTGACAATGTTCCACCGTTGAGCACTTCGACCCAAAGCTTTATACCTACAATACGTTCTTAAGAAACGAGCAAAGCAAGTATATAATGATGATATAAAGGGGTTAGCACATCGAATAGCATAATCCATTAATGAACATTAAAAACACGCCCATAGATAATAATCATACATTTGTAATATACCAATAAGATAGGAAAGGAGTATTTCTATTAATAATTGATCAACAGAAGTGACAACATTACAGACTTCCGTGTCGGCATGGTTCGAAACCAAGAAACCAAGTTCCTTCCAACTGGGCCTCCACCAAAGGCAAGCTCATAGGAGAGAGTCAATGAGGTTCTCTCAACAATAGGGAAAGAGCTTGGGGGATGAACACTGTGTTCAAACATGAGGGACAAAGGGATGTGGACTCAATATGAAGTAATTTCTCTAGAGTAACTTTTCTCTCAAAGTTGAATGCTTTCTCCTCCTTTCCATAGCTCGGAATTGTGCTTTTATAGCCTTCAAAATGCAACCGAAGGGCCGAGTCAGAACATTTCCAGTATATGGAAGGCCAAGGATCAAAGATCTCCTGTCGTGACATGGGAACCTGACTTCATTTTTGTATTTTCTGGCACAAATCTCGATGTACGTAGGCTGTAGTGGAGCAACCAATGTATACGCATCTTGCATAGTTGATAGGGAGTGTATATGTGGAAAAATGTATATTTTTGGCTCTGGATTCATCAAAAAAGGGATGAGAAGTCTGCATAGGGAAATGGAAAAAGGCCCTCTATGCAAGATAACAATGATGAGGCAAATCTTGCTATAACATATGCCCCCTAATGTGTGAGATCAGAGGAGTATCTGCGATGGCCGAAATACATTATAAATAACCCAGAAGTGGAGTGGTAGAGAACCAGCTGGACGAACTCAATTGTTCATTACATTCTGTACTGACTTTGCATACATGGCTGCAAAGAATACAATGCAGATCCATGTGGAAAATATACCAAACAAGTGTTCATGGCCATGAATAGGCAAATACAAATGTGGTTGCATGCCAAAAACTGTCATAGTCATGAATAAGGCCCAATGAAACCAGTCTCAAAATCAATCTGAAGATATTTGTATACCATGGAGTACAATTTGATCTCCCATGATCACTAAAGTCGAACAGGTGTTGGTCCAAGGAAAGGGAAGCAACAACTCAGGAAAGCTGCGGCCACATAGTGATGTCTTCAAGTCTTCTACACTATCTACCAAGGGTGAAAGTCTACATCATGTGAATAAAGGAGTTGAGGTTGAACACAATGAGACATTGCTTGATTACCGGTCACTGAGGTATACCATTAACAAACACAAGACAACCTACCAATAATGAAAGTAGGTATCAAGGCACTGAGTACATTCCTACAAGTGTGAATAAAGGAGTTGGTGTCAAACACTTGAGAAATCCATTGATCATGAGACATTGATGTATTCCCATCTGTCAATGGCGAGAGAGCCTGCCACTAATGACTGCAAGATTCAAGGTACTCATAAAACTCTAGGTCTCGTATCCAAAATAAATTAGCTGAATTTGATGGAAAGAGACCCGTTGAAAGGAGAGCATTAAGGCATCTCTCATCAGTCAGCACGAGGAACAAAGTAGGAGCTTCATGATTTGGTGGAAATTGGACGAAGAACATGTTCACGAACCAACGACCCTGTGCGTTTTTCGCATGTACCAAATGCAAGCGGTATACGAAAAAGACCCTCTAAATAGAAGCCAATGATGAAAACTGTTGACAAAGGCGAGGATACCACCAATAAGGCTAATGGCATCCAAGACACTGCACGAATCCCAAAGTGTGAATAGATGTCTTGCCGTCGAACACAAGGGAAACCACCCAATCAACGACCAATGATGAAATGTCGATTGTTGGGTTCAAGGTGACCTACCGATGATGAAAGTAGGGCTAGAGTGCATGATAAGACCAAAGTATCATATGATTCTGAGACAAACTGAGGGTATGGCCGACACAGGTTGATAGACTTCCTTTGAACAAGACCATGAGACATATGGTGACTCCGATAGAATAGACTCAATGATGTGACTATTAGATGCAAAAGGCATCAATAACATTCTCTATAGGGACTGGAAGAGTAACCAGCCGGTAGAGAAAACTCTGTAACGAGATCAGCTTCCTAAGGCCATGCTAAACCCAAAATTATGATGATGCAAGGACTCAATAACTTTGTGCTCTATTCAAAGGTGACACGATTGCTACCGATTATAATATAGTACTCCCTTCCCACCCATTTTTTTTTTGTTTTTTCATAACAAATGAATGCTATGATACAGAGGAGGAAACAAGTGTCACAAGTAAGCAAAACTGGTTCCAGCAGTGGAATGTACCTATGTTTAATGCAAGGAAATGTATGCGGGAGATGGACACTCGGGGTGATGTTCCCTCTAGGGTATAGGGTGTCAAATTGTGAAGGATATAAACAAGGCTTTGCTTGGTTGAGGATGCAAAAATTGCTTAGGCGACAGTTTATAACGCAAAGCGAGAACCGGCCAAAGGCTCAATACTGCAAGTGAGGGCATGAGATGCAATCACAACTTAATGCCAAAAAATATCTATTTTTATGTCTTTTAGTCTACTTGGTGTGAAAAAGGGGTAAACTTGTGCCAAATAGATGTCTTTTCAAATCCAATTTACGAGTGTGAAAAAGACAAGTTCACTCAACAATCTTTTTTATATTTTATAGCGAGTCAAAAAATAGCTTAACTAAGACTCATGACCTTTCAAATCCAATTTAACGAGTGTGAAAGGGACAAATCACTCGGCAATCTTTTCTATTTTTAGGCGAGTCGAAAAAGAGCTTAACTAAGACTCATTTTTCTGGCTTAATCAACATGTAAAGGGGGAGGCCAAGGCTCCCGTCTTGGTCTTCTGCAGAAATTCAATATCTCAAGGATAGCTAACAAAAACTTGGGAAAACACAAAGCTTTCCAAGTCGAGGAGAAGAAAAAGCTAACGGAGGATACAGTCTCCGTGATGGTTCGAATAATGTCTCTTAATGGAAAAGACATAGGTGGGGGTATGGGATGCCCCATTAGGTCATCCCAATCGAAGGGAACCTTTTCAGGATTTGGAGGGAGAGCATTCAGAGGAAGAATAAATCTCTCTCGTTCAGAAGGGGGAGGAATTGAAATGTTGATGACATGACTGAAAGGTGCATCACTCTCTTCAGGGAGAGTAGGGTTGACCAGAGATTGCACTGGTGTGGCCACTTCTTCAATTATAGGTTGAAGAGGATGCATAGTAACGGGGGCAAGAGACGCTTCACCTTCGACAAAGGGGGTGGGGTCAGGAGAAGATTACATTGGTGGAACCACCGAGATGATCAAAGGGGAAGTGGTGAGAGGAGAAACCATGGATGCCTCAGAATCTGAAAGGCTCTTGGGTGAGCCCCATGCTTTTGGTATTTTGGCAGTAACTGGACACAAACGAGTAAGGTGATTTCCTTCACAAGTCCTGCAAAGGAATTTAGGCTTATGTTTGAGACGTCTAGGCTTCTCGATGTAACTAGCAGGGGAAAGAGAGTTGTCTCCTATATGATGAATAGAAGTGGGATACGTGACATGACTATGATTTGGGGTAAAAAGGATGGTTCCCCCAACGTAATTGACAAAGGTTGGGGGCCAAGTTATCGACACAGTTTGTAGAAAAAGTCGACTCATCTCCGACATGATTGGCATAGGTTGGTGATGGAGCACCAGTATGACTGACAGTGACTGGGATGGCTATAGATTGCGGCATTTGATTCCAAGGTCCGGGGAAATATTGATTCTGAAAAATTGCAGGCCAGGAAGGGTCCTGGTGTACCCCTTGTCCCTATCCAGAAAAGTGGTGGCTAATGTCAAAATGGTCCAAAGCGGTTTGGACGGGCATCATTACTGAGGTCTGCGAAGAGACCGAGGTATGGTAAGAATTATTCGAGTGAGGATAGATGTTTCCCCCTTGAGAAGGGGTCCCATAAGGAGGGTAGCCTGAACTGTAAAATTGATTCTCCCCATATGAAAGACCTGGGGGTACTTGAGGGTCTGTCATGGAAAAAGTGTTCGAAGGAGATGACATGGTAGATGAAAGATACATGGTGGGGTGTAATAAGTGAGATAAGCACCCATCTGAGTACTGGATCCTGAAGGAGCATAGCTAGAATTGGATCCATAAAGGGGAAAGTTCCAACCTCCCATGGGGGCACGACTCATATCAAACGACGAAGTAGGCATCAGAGCCATGGTGCCCCCGGATCCAAGGCTAGGATTTATATATGTGGGCCAGGGATAGGATTGCACGGGGGAAGGCATATCAACAGAAAAATGACTAGGGACCCAAGGTGCAGACTGAGCATTTTAGTTTTGCATACCATTGTAAAAAGTGGAAGGGTCTGTCCCCACGAAATGAGCAGGCATCATGGGGTGGGTAGTAGTGAATGAGGGAGAGAAATAAACTCCACTGTCCATAATGATTAAACCCAAAATAGACTCCTAAGGCCAACTAGTAGTCAAAGAGCATACCAAAAGTCAGACGACCAATATGCATGAAAATGGGCTAAATTGGTTGAGTGGCCTCCCTCACTAAAGAAGGTATGTCTCGTCCAAGAGGGACTTGAGACTCCCCGCTAAAGTTTGGAGGTAACATAATCAGTTATAGGGGCCCTTGTGGGCTTAGCAACTAGTCAGTCAGATCCCCTCGGAGAGGTAATCTTCCATAAAGGCTGCGTGTTGTCCGACCCCTATCTGACCCAGGGTACAAGCAAAATAACCCCTGCAAGTAACCTATGAGATACCTAAGTCAAGCAACTAATAAACCACTGTATAACTGATGCACAGGTGAGCAATCGTAAGTCCGGATCACCATATGGACAGGGTAGCAAAGCCCAAAACCTTGAAAGCACCGCCTCTCACAGAGGCATGGGTACTAGCAAGATCCCCAAATACGAATAAATCCACAGAAATATCTCTGACGCTAGGTGAGTATCCATGGGTTATCACTTCAACTAACTTCGCGTGACCTCGTGATTAACTCCGGTGTGAGTGGAGCCTCTTGATATTACCAATTATACAATGGACTTCTCAACTCCTTGTCTCAGACACATATGTTGATTTAATTGCCTTGGAGAATTTTACTCACAAAAATCCTATTCCAAGGCACTACATCCTAGACTAGTTTGTGCACCCTAAAAATAAAATCGTGACTAATCAATTTTAGTTTAAAGCATAAATTTTATTGGCCTTGATTACTCAAAAGGGTATGGAAGCGAAACTCATGATGTTATGACTCTGCAAGAAAATGAATATGAATATAATGCAAAGTCTATCTTTAACTTTTCAATGAATGATATGCTAATAAAAGCAGTGCAATTTTCAATTTTAACTCTGCAATTCAGAAGTAAAATGCAATCTTTCGCTAAATGAACTAAGCTAATGATAAAGGTTCAAACAAAAAAATGTTAACCAATGCAAAATGCCTATTTTTTTGTATTTTCAATATATTAAAGAGGAAATGCATGGACTGTAAAGCAACCTGATATATAAATTCTACTGTGTATAAATGAAATAACTCAAGAAGAACATCAAGGAGCCAAGCAAATAGCCCAGGGCTCAAGGAAAAACAAGGATGAAAAACAAAGAGAAAGACTACGCCCCAAAATTCAACTCCCTACAGGTTTCCTGTCAACCGAGAGAAACTCAACATGCACTATAGAGACCTAAGAAGGCTCAACAATCATCAAATTCCACCCAGAATTCACTAAACCAAGAAAACAAGCAAAGGGAAGTGATATACGCGACTGCTAAGGAGAACAGGGCGTATATACGCATCCTGTAGTGAGACATCAAGCGGGTATACACGACTGTCTGGGAAAAAGGAGCATATATTCTTTAGAACAAGGCCAGGCAAAGGCAAGAAGGCTGAAAACTCAGACCCAAAGTGAACATAACCTATCAAGCAGTGATACGACAAGAAACACAAAGGAAAAAGAGCAATGCAAGAATAAAAAGTACTTCAACCCTTAGAAGGAAGATCTCTCCCCAGTGGAGTCGTCATTTCTATTATGAGGGAAAAACTCTCTATGGCCAAGGGTAAACCACAATAGACATGTATGACTGCAGAAATCAACTCAATTCCAACATATGCTATATAAACTAATGTGCAAGATAAGAAAGAGGCATACCTCGATCCAACGTTTGACGATGTTCCACAGTTGAGCACTTCGACCCAAAGCTTTATACCTGCAATACGTTCTTAACAAACGAGCAAAGAAAGTATATAATGATGATATAAAGGGGTTAGCACATCAGATAGCATAATCCATTAATGAACGTTACAAACATGCCCATATATAATAATCATACATTTGCAATATACCAATAGGACGGGAAAGGAGTATTTCTATTAATAATTGATCAACAAAAGTGACAACATTACAAACTTCCGTGTCGGCACGGTTCGAAACCAAGAAACCAAGTTCCTTCCAATTGGGCCTCTACCACTTCAATCCTCCACCAAAGGAAAGCTCATAGGAGAGAGTCAATGAGGTTCTCTCAACAATAGGGAAAGAGCTTGGGGGCTGAACACTGTGTTCAGACTTGAGGGACAAAGGGATGCAGACTCAATATGAAATAATTTCTCTAGAGTAACTTTGCTCTCAAATTTGAATGCTTTCTCCTCCTTTCCATAGCTCATAATTGTGATTTTATAGCCTTCAGAATGCAACCGAAGGGCCGAGTCGAAATGTTTCCAGTATATGGAAGGCCAAGGATCAGATATCTCCTGTCGTGACATGGGAACACGACTTAATTTTTGTATTTTTTGGCACAAATCCCGATGTACGCAGGTTGTAGTGGAGAAGCCATCGTATATGCATCTTGCATAACTGATAGGGAGCATATATGTGGAAAAATGTATATTTTTGGCTCTAGATTCATCAAAAAAGGGATGACAAGTCTGCATAGGGAAATGGAAAAAGGTCCTCTGTGCAAGATAGCAATGGTGAGGCAAATCTTGCTATAACAAGGCAACAATCCTATCCATATTAATGTCAGTGTGGAACCCATAAACCCATGTGAAAATAATACACCAAAGAGAACACCATCGTTTAGACAACTGAAGTTCAGAAGCAGTCAGACATCAAGAAGTACATTTACACAAGGAACAACAACTGGAGGAGCCAATTCAGGTAGCACTAGTCAAGTATCTACACCGCGTAGAGGTAGTAGTTGAACATTCAAAATGGAAGGACATGATCCCACCATCAGGTTACCATAATTTCGAGGAGAAGAAGCAGAAGAACATGAGAAGCACTTGTTCATTTGTGCAAAGATCTGGAAAGCGAAACGGATCACTGATGAAGATGCCAAATTGGCACAGCTAGCTATTACACTAAGAGACCACACACTAGACTAGTACATGAGTTTAGATGCAAACAGTGCCCCTGGAACGAAAAGGACACTGGCAGACATTAAGAAGTTACTGATAAATGAGTTCCAGAAGCCAAGTTCAGAGGATCAACACATGAACGAGATGATTGAAATAAGACAGAAACCAGGAGAGTTTATATGAGAGATTGACCAGAGATTCAAGTGACTGAAGGGGAATTTGAAGTATCTCATGACCAAGATGCAACATAGACACTTATTTGCCAATTTACTATTACCACACTTAAAGTATCCACTGCAACAACATAAGTTCCAGATGCAGGCAGAGGCTCTGCAGGTAGCCTTGCAACTGGAAGAGAACCAGTACCAGCAGACAGACCCAGCCATTGAATAACTAAAGGAGGATATGAAGAACTTAGCGTTTCAACTAAACCAAAATAAGAACAAGGACAAACAAGAAGTTGTTTGGTGTACTACATGCATGACAAAAGGACACTACAAGAACGAATGTCCAACATTCACATAATATATGGAAGAAGGAATGCCAAATCCATTACCAACAAGAGGAATATCGTGTGAAATCTGCAATAAATCGGGTCACGACCCTTATCACTGCATGATGATGAAGAAATACCAGACAGTACCGAAGATTTCATATTGCACCTTTTGCAAGTCAGTGGGCTAGGATGACAAATATTGTAGAACCATGGAGTTGATGCGAGAAAGGACATCAGATGCATATAGAGTGCAAACATAAATGATGAATGGGAAAGCCGCACCACAGTTTAATCAAGTTCCAACTCCATACAACACTACGCAACAACTTTATAATACTGCGCAACAACCATATAATAACACGCAACCGTAGTACAACACAACACGGCCTCAGTACAATACCACACAGTATAATCAGGTGCCTTAGTACAACGTGCTGAGAGGAGACAGAGCAGGCTACAGAGGTGGAGGACGAGAAAGAGGAGGTGGAGGACGAGGTAGAGGACCAGTAGTGTGTCACAATTGTCAACAACCAAGACACTATGAAAGGGAATGTCTGCTTCCACTAACAACGTGTATGTACTATCGCACATCAGACCATGATACATAGGAGTTTCTGACACTATTAGTAAAGTTCCAAGAAAACAGGAATCAGTACAACCAGGATGTCCAATGGATTTCAGTCAAAGCAAGGGATGAAGGATGGAACATCAATATAGTTACTCATGGAGGAGCTAAAACAGGAAATGATGCAGCTCGACAAGAACCAGTACAAAACCAGTGGGTAAAGAAGAACATCAAACCAAGGAAATAGTTCGACGTGTAGAATGAGAAGGCAATATTTAAAGAAGCCGGACAATAATTTTAGAAGGAATACATAGCGTCGACTTCAACTATCCAGCAAAACAAGGAAGCACCAGAGTACGAGATTCTTCCATCATTGATAATACCAACAAAATGCAACCTAAGGGACAAGTAAGTACAATCAAAGGATTTTTGAAATCATGTATAAAAGTATTAAATGATCCATCATCTGTGAAAATATTGAAAAACATACTAGAAAAATGTAGCATCGATATGGAAGGAAAACTAGAACCAAAAACAGTCAATCACCTACACACAAGACGAAGAACCAGTAGGGAATTCAGGTTGAATGCCAACATTGAAGATTTCAATATGGGAGACATCATATTGGATCTAGGACCAGAAGTTAATGTATTACCAAAGAAGACATGGAAATGCATGGGAGAGCCCACATTAGGCTATTCACCTGTTCAATTGAAACTGGAAAACCAACACAGAGTCCTA
>JASDQU010309287.1:105986-116822 GCA_032191745.1 Picea mariana
GAAATATTTAGCGGGTGTTTCATCTTCTGGCGAAGATCTCATCTTCCTCCCTTTTCCCCTTCTCTGCACTTTCATGAGCCACCTAGATGAAGAATGAGAGTTGAAAGAAAATATGGTTTTAATCAATTATGTCAATTTAAGTTAAACACTTTGTCATCCGATGCTCATTTAGCCAATGGTGGTGGGCTTATGGGAGGGGTGGGAAGAGGGTAGGAAGGAAAGGAGGGGGTGATTCCAAGGATCCCTAAAAAATATTCGTTTTTTTTTTTAATTTAATTAATTTTATTTTTATTTTTTTTAAGAGGGTGATATTTTTTGTTATTTATAAAAAATTTAAACATGATTTTTCTCATAATTTTAGGGTTTGTTTCCTTATATATTTTTTTCTCTTCTTTTTTTCGTTATATTTTTTTCCCTTTTTTATGTTTTTCTAATAATATTAGTTTTTTAAGTCATAGTTTCAAAAATGTCACAATTTTAAGTTTTGAAAAAAACATGCCACTAGTAGTACTTCTTTTCAATTCAAGTATTTATTTAAGGTTTTTGTTGAAATGGTACTGATTGTTAAGGCCATCATTTCAAAAAAGTCGTAATTTTAACCCTCATATAAAAATAAATAAATTAAAAAAAAACAGTTCTACTACTATCACCACTTTTTGATTCGAGAATTAATTTTAAGATTTTGGTTGTTAAGGACATGGTATCAAACAAGTTTTAATTTTAAGCCCCCAAAAAAGGTGCGACTATTAACACCACTTTCCGATTTGGGGATTGAGTTTAAGATTTTGGTTGCATTGGTACTAGTTGTTAAGCCACAGTTTCAAACAAGTTATAATTTTAACCCTACCAAAAAAGGTGTCATGTTAGCACCAATTTTCGAGTTGGGGGTTGATTTTAAAGTTTTTTTTAGCAATATTAAGGGTCATGTTTGCAAAATGTTGTGATTTTAACCCCCCAAAAAATTTTTCTATGGATCGAACCACTTTTTGAAACAAGGGTAAAAATAGTCAATAAATGTGACATCTAAAAAAATGAGAACTCTAGAGGGTTCTCGTCAAGTTGGTAGCTATGTTATTAATTTGTAAGATAAATTGTGACATTGATATGACATATATTCAATTTTGTTCCCTTGGCGATAAAATGTCCCATTCCAATCTCCTAGACCAAACTAGTCTATCAACATACCCTGGAATAATTTCATAGCATGTTCACAAACAAGATCGTACCCTTCGTTGAGCTCAAGTGACCTTTTGTGCCATTAATAATTATCTCTAGTTTGGCATGCACTTGGTCTTGAATCTTCTAAATCCCCAAAGGACTGGGGGAGGCCCGACTAACCAATTCACCTACAAGTATACACCTAAAATTGATGTTTTATTGGGAGTTCTACTATATAGTATGAGAGAGATGTCTTACAAGTGAGTGATTGTAACACTATATTGTCTCTTCACATACCAAAAAATTTAATATACTTTAACAATAATATTGTTAAGTCAATCATTTAAAGTGTTAATGAGATCTAATAATAATAATCTAATTTTAAAATCACAACCTAGCTAGATACCAAATTGATGTATGAAACCCCTTTATTTGTGGGACAAGAGACCCCCTCCATGCAACAAATCCACTACTTAATCTACAAAGGTGTATATACCATACCCCCCTTTTGGATTCAAAATTTTGACCTCCAAGGAGGTAATGCATGCTCTTAACCATTAGGCCCACTCAAGTTGTATATAGAACACTAACATAGATCCATCCTTAGAGAGGGGTCAAATTCCTTAATATGCAAAGCTTTTTGATAGTGCAAAAATTTGAGGGATAAAAATGTTTTCATATAAAGGGATTTGATCCTAAAGAGTTTAATAAAGTTTTTCAAGCAATATCATTAGAGTAAATTTAGGGTTTAACATGGACCTCTTAGGGAAAATATTAAAACAGTTAAAGCATATGTCACGTCACACTAAGTTAGGGGTGTTGTATAGTGAAGATGTATCTATATTGTCTCATTAATGATAATAACTAAGTAAGTTGGGTTAGTATAGAGTTATGAGATGAGTTTTAGAAATAATAATGAAAGGTTTATATTCTCGTGCATACAGAATAAATCATACAATATTATGTAATATTATCATATTAGTTAGTTGTTGTTTTTTTTTGTAAATAAAAGTAACTATATATTGATATTCACAAATATACGTGGCACTACAAAATATGGAGTCTACCATCTGTCCTGCCACAACTGGGAAATTGGGACAGGTGGCTATCAAAATTCAAGTGCAACTATAACTATTTGGACATGACAGTAAGAATTTCTAACTGACAAAAATGGTCACAGTGACCGACTAACCAGTGGCCATGGCCGAATGTCATACAATGTCTGATAGAGAATTTCAATTCTCCGTGTAATTGACTTAACCAAAAGAAAAACATAGACCTGGGGGAGCTAGTCCAAGTGTGAGCTCGAGCTTGGCCTGCCATGGGCATTGTAGGCTGGGACAAATTTTTGGCTGCATGTTGGGCACCGCTTGCTTCTAGGAGCTTCTGTCATGGTGTCGAACATGAGGTCCATTCGTTGTCCCGAGATTTGTTGGATGTGTGCTTGGTTGTCAAGTTTCTTCCGCAACTCAAAAATGAGCTGAAGATACTAGTTCGGGAGTCAAATTGGGGTGGGAAGAGATGGTTCCTCCATCAGATATGCATCCATATCAAAGTCTGCATCCATTTCTGTCATTGGAATTTCCACTTGCCAATTCAGAGGAATTTCTTCCTCCACCAAGAAATCTCCAGTGCCATAAAAATGATCCGAAGTGTGGGTTCTAAGGGGTGGAATTTCTAGGTGAAGGCTAGGCGGAGGGGAGAAATTATCAGGAGGGAGATTTTCTTTCTTGATTTAGCAACTGTCAAGGTTAATGGTGGGATTGTGTTGACGGGCGAAAATGAATGCTCGCCAACTGGAAGAGTGGATCCAGTCCGGGGTTGTTTAAATAACCCAAGCCATTTGGGATGACCCACCCTGACGGGTTTAGAAGCTCCGTTGGCCGATCTAAGTCCTAGGAAAACAAAATAAAACTACACTAAGGAACTAATCTAAATGAAAAACAACTATTAAAACCAACTAATAAACAAATCTGAACTATAAATATATACAATTTACTGTCTAATACTATAATAATTCTATAAAATTTAATGTTCAACTATCAACATAATTAAATCTTAATCACAAATGTACAATATATACAGATTTATAGATTTTAAATGAAAACCTAAAAAAATCATTTGCGACTGTCCTATGACAACAAAACTTTGTTTTTTGATTTTTATGATTTTATGAAAAAGGAATAGAATGAAAACTATCTAAGCTAAACAATTAAAATAATAATTCTAAATATGAATTTGAACTAATATATCTATCTAAACTACTTAAATAACACTAATAAGCTAACCTATAATAATGTTTTCCAATTTGTCCTATGTAAAGGATCCAGTTCAGCTGTTCGATGGGAGGAAACTTGCACCAGATTCTCTACAAGCCTCTTGTAAACCAGAAGCAACAGTGCTCTTTGAGTATCAATAACAGAACAAACAAGACATAAAATTGACAACAATCTTATGATTTACAAATCGTCGCAGTTAGATAAATCTGTGTGCAAAGATTTGTACAAAATGATTCATTTAACGAAAAAGGTAAACCTGTAATTCATTAAACTGAAGCAGAATAATTGCTATACTAAAAGAAATAAGAGACATCAGATATGGAAAACATATAAATCAAATCACATCAACATGCAATGAATCATGATAGCTAAAGTAGTCGATGACTGATTACAAACTGATATGAATAAAATCTGAAACAAAAGTTTGATATATTGAAAGCTAAAGCTGTTACAAGACATCAACTTTCATCCCAGTCTGTATCATAAATCCATAGTCTGGTTCTCCCAACAGTGATGATGATGGGTTCCTTACAAAAAATAACAAGTATTTAAATACCTCCCACGGGGTAAAACATCCTTGTGGGAATTGTCAAAACAGTTTAAAAAATCTGGGAACAATCTCCCAAGTCCCTATTTTTCCTATGACTAACAACTGAAAACTGTATCTAAACTGCTACAGCATGTCCCATTTGTCACTGAAATTCGTAGGTACCTGTAAGTAGACAAGAATACAAAAGTTTAGATATTGTTTTATTGATAAATTGACAAAAATCTAATTTTTAAGACTAGCTACAGAATCTTGCGATTCTGTAGCTGGTCTAATTTGAGCACATAATCGTTTTAAAATCAATCCAAAACTTAAAGAATTATATTCAAACTATTAAACAAATATTTAATTGCTAATTGGAAACCAAATGAATCATTCAAATCAAAACTTCTATGCTAATTTGAGAGCAAACGAAATCATGTTTGAATCTATTTTAACCAAAACAGGCTGTAACCGATCAAGTATATTTTTCATGCAATAGTTTATGTCAACTCAGCACTTAACAAAATTGTTGTCGAATCAAAACGAAATTAACAAGATCGTTTAAATCCAAACTAACTTTGAATCCATTGTATTATGCAAGCGACTATGCTAATCGAGGCACGTAGCATTGTTTGCGAATCAAATCAAATAGGAACGAATTGAACCGATTTAAGATCGACACAATCGTTATGCAAAATCAAAACATAGCCGTGTCTGAATTTAGCAAACAAATCTTGTGTGCAGGTGGAATACAATCATAATCCAAAACGAAAATATTGATTCAATCCAAAACAGAATCGTTCCTGGTAAATTGAAGTCAACATGATTGTTTAGAAACAAACAGAACTTAATCGAAATCAAACCCAATCGACTATCCATACAAAATTGTTTCAAAAAGCAATCCAAAAAAATAGAAAACAAATCAATCATTTATACCAAACTGAGAATAATAAAATCTCATTAACTAAATCATAGCTGTGTCCAAGTTTAGCAAACAAATTTCCCACTCATGATTCATGATGAAATTGTTTTGGTAAAATGAAAGCAACAGAATCATTTTGAATCAAAATGAACAGAGCTATTGAAAGCAAATCCAATCGGTTATATTAATCCAAGCCAACTCATAAAACGAAATTAATATTGCAATTCATACCTGAGCAGTAAGAAAAGGATTTGATCATGATAACTTGGAATTGACAAAGGCCGTTGCTGCCTCGATGTTCCTGAAGACAATTGAACCGGTAGTTTTTTGTTTCTTCTCGTTGGCTTGAAGCCTGTCTCTTTCTTTTGACAGCACTGTAACTTGCTTCTCTAACGATTTGATCTTTGATTGCAACAGGGGAACGTCAATGTAATAACGCTCTATCCAAGCATTACATTGGATACATGGTGATTGATTGGGCTTCGGTATCACAGGTGAGGGTTTGTTCAAGTTACCAGGGGTTTCCTTGTGCAACTTGATTTCCGGGTAGTTAGGATCATTTTTGAGGCACAGAGGTAAGTTAGAGACATAGTCATAGGGTTCTTTAGAGCAGAGGCCATGGGAATAGGGGTATTCCTCAGCTAGGAAACACTCAATATTGGAGTCTAAGTCCTCACTCAACACTATTGGCTTTTGATTAACGTTTGGCTTGGGTTTGTTCCTAGCGTATCTCGATATCAATCGGGCATTTTTATTTCCCCTACTGTTGACAGTAGTATCATTCTTACCTTTCTTCCTCACAGGCTTCTTAACAGCCTTAGTATTGTCTTTAGTACATGGGTTGGCTATGGCATCGGGTAGATCTATGTCAGGGCGATCCGAGGGCTTGACAGGGGGTAGAAGGATATGAAGTCGCACGGCTGGCCCAACCAAAGTTTCCATAACCACAACCTTGTCGATTTGAGCAGACTCGGGATTGGAAAAGCCATTCCTTGATAGGAAGGCTTGCCAATTATTTCCACTGAGGTTTAAATGGTGGACGATAATGAGTTTAATCAAGCCGTGATGGAAAAGGCTGCTATCAGCCTTCTCACACTTGAATCTCTTAGACATCTTGTAAAGACTACGCAAGAGATAATGCGGCATATTCAAAGGGTAGCCTATGAAATTCATCAATAACCGGAGGTGATACAAAAATACCAAGCCATACCAACCTTCACAGGTCACAAACTATTTAACAATTACCAAAAGATCGTGCCACCTGGGTTTGAGGGTAGTGATAGGCATACCTTTATCACAGGAAACAATCTTTCTTGATGTGAATAGTAATGGCCATGGCACCTCATCTACTTTGGAATTTTTAAACCATCTTTGACCTGTAGCTGGCAGTCCTGTAGCCGAGCTTAAGAATTCCTCATTGAGATCGAGCTGTATGTATCTGAATTTAGCCCTGCACCCATCGAAGGTGAGGACGAATTGTTGGGCAACCGAAAGGTTGAAACCCTCGAACCTTTGAATAAACACCAGCCAACCACCATTTTCTAAATCCTTACAGAAATTATCGAATAGCAACAGAGTTTGGCTACCATTTGGCTCTATGCGCACCACAGGTGCCATAGACGGGAGCACACGGTGAGCAGGGTGAACGGGCAAGGGTTCAAACAGAGTATATGCAGGGTCGATAGCTCATGGGCTTACTCGAAAACAACAGAGTTAACCCGGGATAGGGGGAAGGCATTAATGACCGAATGTGCGAAGGTGGTGGAGCTAGATCAGCCCATGCAAAATAGTCATTTCCCACAGTACAACTGACGGCGCATATAACGATTCAAATCACTATTGCATATGTCAAAAACTATGCCATTCAAACAATTAATGAAATCTATGGTAAGTCGACCAAACATTTGCGCAAGCAATAATATTAGCATAGTTTTAAAACCAAAAAAATGATTCAGAATCAAATACAAGGGTTCAATCATATCGAATATGTGTTGTATGAAATGATTACACCGAGGGTCTTACCACAACATCAATGTGTTTTCATGAAAACAATGTGTCAAGGTAATCGATGAAAGAACATAGAACATCAAACCACCAATGCATCAAAAACTCGATCATAAGAATATCATCACAGTCTTATAAAAAAAACGAAGTCATGTTAACAATTAAAGAATGCCAAATGAGTAAAGATCTTGGAGCCTTGCCAACTATGCGACTATAATTAAATTGGAAACGCAATAAACACATAGACAAGAGTAACCAAAACAATCCAGTGACGATTTTAATGTGACTTCGAAATTGAAGTTTTCACGCTTGCAGTTGTGAAAACGAGAACAAAGGTAAGTGTGCAAATGCACGAAATAATAGTGTCGTTTTTATTCAAAGATTGCAATGAAAATCAAGGGTTGCAAAACACTGGTGTAGGAAGCTTATAAGGACAGTATAAAAATGCGAATTGCCTGCCAACAATGGCGACACACTAGTAGAAGCAGTTATCTCTGCCAAAAGAACAAATTCAGATTAGGATAACAAGAATAATTCAAACTCAAAAATAACCAGGAGATTGTCTAAACATCATCATGATAAAACATTCCAACAGTGTTTAAAGGATGAAAACTGATAACAGTCCTAAGATAAGCGAGCCACGATATTAAAGATAAAATCTCCAATACTGTTGACAGAGCCACTACTGGCAGTAGGCGTCCATAGCCTCGACAGGGTTTCCATTTAACCCACTCTGATATTTGTATCCTGCCAAGAAGTTCCGGATCATAATAAAGGACATTTAAAGGTCAAGAGGTTTCGTATTTATGAATTTTCATATACCCGACATTGCTTCGCTGCCAGCAGGCCTGTTCAGTACCCCGACGAAGTTGTCTTGGTGACATGCATGCATTTACCCGCTTCCAGCAGACCTGTTCAGCATCCTGGTGGGTTTACAAGCACTTCCCACAGCTCTTTTAATGATTTATTTTGTTTTTCAAATATATATAGTCGAGCGGGGTGACGCTGAAAATTATGATATTTTAGCATATTTTTTACAAACCTCAACCAAATTTTTAGAACTGTCCTTCATTAAGATCCAGAGATGGTTTATTTACAGAACCAACTTTCTAAGGCAGGGAGACATCTTTCTGAGTCATTCCCTTAAGGAATAGGGACAACGTAAAAGATAATAGATGATCGTGACAGGATTTACTCATAGATTGAAATCAGTTAACTTCTTTCAAACAACAGTCTTTGCCAACACAGATGTAAATTTCATAAGTATACAATTGATGTTTACACAATTTTTCAACAGTCATTTCAATGAAAGAATTATTCAGTTTTCTTTGTCTGAACAGTTCCAAAATTCAGGTGTGTGTATTTCCAAAAACAAAACTGATAAGCGTAAAGGAAAAACTCAAAGCCAAAACAACAAAAGAAAAGAAAACAAAAGAAAAATATGTACATAGTATACACAGGGTTGTCATCAAGCGAAATATCTTTTCAGAGCTTGGCCATTCACCGGATAGGTGTCAGGCTGCCCTTCTAGATTCTACAATTGGAAAGAGCTGGGACCCAACTTCTCAGCAATTAAAAACGGTCCAAGCCATAAGTTCTGAAATTTCGTGTGCTCTCCCTTTCCCTCATGCAGTTTGTCCCATTTCAAGACAAGATCACCTACTTCGAAGTTCCTATTAGAGGCAGAGTTAGAATCGAACCATCTTTTAACTACTAGTTGATGCTGATCTAATTTACGTTTAGCTTGGGCTCTTACCTCTTCTAGCTTCATCAAAGCATTAATTCAGTTTTCCAAAGGGGGACAGTCTTCTCCTTGTATTTTCTGCGATAGCTGAAGTGAAGGAAGAAGGATGTGTGGTGGCAGAATTGCTTCTCTGCCATAAACGAGAAAGAAGGGAGAGTTACCTACAACAGTTTTTGGTGTTACCCTATCATCCCAAATTGTGTTTAACAGTGCATCGTGCCATTTTTTTTGATTTTCAGCCACCGTTCTCTTGATGATTTTAATCAGATTCTTATTTGTTGATTTTGCCAATCCATTGCCCTGAGGGTAATAACTAGCAGAATATTTCAATTTAATTCCTTTTTCTAAGGCGAACTCGCTCATCTCAAGAGACGAAAAGTAAGAAGCATTATCGAATACTAAACAGTCAGGGATACCAAAATGAGTGATAATATTTGAACTCAGAAAGGCAATTACCTGACTGGTATTTACAGTTCTTAATGCGGCAGCTTCAGACCACCTGGTGAAATAATCTGTGGCTGTTATGATAAAATTATGCTGTTGTGAGGATGGCGGGTTGATTGGACCTATGATATCAAGGCCCCACTGCTGAAAAGGAGAGTCTACTGAAATGCGCTGCAAAGGAATGACTGGTTTTTGTAACCGCCCTGATGCTTTTTGACAAATAGTACACTTACGACACAAGGCATGGGCATCTCTAAAATGTGTGGGCCAGTAATAACCCGCTCTCAAAACTTTATGGGCAGTGGTGTCACCACCAAAATGACCACCAGCTTCTCCTGCATGCAACTCTAGTAAGACTTTTTTTACTTCGTCTTTCTCAAGACAATGCATTAATACGCCATCAAAATTTTGACGAAACAGAACACCATTAACCAAATGAAAGGAGGCAGACTTTAATCTCAACGCTCTTCTTTTAGTGGGATCCAGGTGACAGGGGGATGACCCATGTTCAAGACATAATTTTATATCATCATACCAAGGACTGATAGAGTTTTGTGTACAACAGATTACATTTTGATCGCGCTGTCCTAGGTTTGACCTATCGTTTTCTTCTTGCTGTCATGCCGCTGAGTCAACAACTAACTTGCATAACCCTTGGACTCTCACTATTCGAGCTGGGGTAATTTCTATGTCGTACTCTTGTAAAGAAGTAACCCAATTAGCCCTCTTTTCTCCTAGTTCTTTCTGCACTAACAGGTTCCTGACGGCTGGGTACAGGACAATAATCTTCATCCTAGATTTTAAAAGATAAGACCGAAAGTGCTTGACTGCTTTGAAAACAGCGTAGGCTTGCTGATCTACCATTGGGTAATTAAGTTTCGTGCCTTTGAAGGCAGAGCTCATAAAGGCAATGGGTACTTCATTGTTTTCAGCATTCTTTTGAGTTAGGACAGCAGTGTAGGAATGGTCAGAAGCAAAAGTGTAGAGCGTAAAGTCTTGGGAAAAGTCGGGGCACATGAGAGAAGGAGCATCTATTATGGACTTTTTTATTGCATTAAAAGCTTGGTTTTCCAAGGGTCCCCAATGATATTGTGCGTCTTTCTTAATTAAATTCTTTAAAGGTCTGACCATTTCGGAGAAGCTGGGGACGAATCTCCTCACAAAGTTTATCTGGCCTAAGAAAGACTGCATAGACTTTTTGGAAGTAGGAGGGGGGATTTTCGAGATGACTTGAGTCCTTTCGGGGTCGATAATCATCCCTTTTCTTGACACAATAAATCCTAAGAGTTTACCCTGTTCTACTGCGAAGATGGATTTTTTAGGATTCAAGGAAATTCCGTATTTACGACATCATTGTAGAACGGATCATAAATGAGCTGGATGATCGGTTTTGTTTTTAGAAAATACAGTAACATCATCTAAGTAAACTACGACAGACTGATTGATTAAGCCTCGGAAAGCAATGTCCATTGCTCTCTGGAAAGTGGCATCGACATTAATCAATCCAAAGGGCATTTTTCGATAAGTGAAGGTGCCCCATGGAGTGCGGAAGGTAGTTTTAAGTTGGTCTAGAGGAGACATCAGGACTTGGTTGTACCCTGAGAAACCATCCAATAAAGATAGCCTCTCAGAACCAAATACCTGTTGAAGGATCTGTTCCATGGGTGGGATAGGGTAGTTGTCTTTATCAGACGCTCTATTAAGGTTTTAGAAATCGACGCATAGTCGGATTTCCCCACTTTTCTTTCGAACAGGG
>JASDQU010309287.1:177979-194011 GCA_032191745.1 Picea mariana
AACATGTGTGTCCTCCCATTCTTCTCTAGGGTGTATGTGTTCATTCTCCCATCATGAATCACATTTCTATCATATTGCCATGGTCTACCCAGCAATAGATGACAAACATCCATAGGAATGACATCACATAATATCTTATCATTATATCCCCCTATTTTAAGCTCAACTAAACATTGTTTAGTGACATTTACCTGATGTCCTTTTTGTATCCATGAAACCTTATATGGACTTGGATGATCAATCGTCTCCAGCTCCAGCTTTTCTACCATCTCGGTTGAAACAAGATTATCAGTGCTACCACTGTCCACAATGACCTTGCATACCCAGCCCTTGGTCTTGCAAGTTGTTCTGAAAAGTCTGGTCCTTTGGACTGAACTTTCTGTTTCTTTCTCTGGTGTCAAAAGGACTTTTCGCATCACCAGTGATCTTTCGCCTTCAACATATTCTGCTTCAACATCTCGCCTCTGTGCTTCAGTGATGTGAGCTTCTCCAGTTTCTTTCTTTTTCTTTGGACACTTGTAAGACTTGTGCCCGTTCTTTCCACATGTGAAGCATGTAATTACTCCACCTCTTCCTCTCCCCCGACCTCTAGCACGAGGAAAAGTATTATTATCAGCATACCTCCCTCTCTGTTCATTATGCTGTCCTCTCTGTTCTGCGTATTGCCCTCGTTGTGAACTTCCACCTCTCTCTGTCTGAGTCTGAGGTTTCTTCCAATCGTCCCTGGGCTTCTGGGTTCTTTCCTGGGCAACCAATTTGCCTCTGGACTGACTTCTGCCTCGGTCTCTTTGACTCTGCTTTTGGCTCAGCCTCTCTTCCGCTTTTAAAGCCATCTGATAAGCATCCTCCACCATTCAGATGGTTTCCATGCTCATTTCATCCTGAATCACATATCTCAGGCCATACATATACCTGGCCACTTTTTCATCATTTCTTTCACGATGACCTGCCCTGATATTCAACCTATAAAATTCCTCAGTATATTCCTTTACTGACATTAGCTTCTGTCTCAAGTTCTGCATCCTCATGAACAGAGAAATTTGATAGTCCCTGGGAATAAATTTTGCCTTCATCTTTGCAATCATCCTGTCCTAGCTCTTAATTTTCTGCTTGCCTTGGCAACGCCTGTCAGCTTGTAGTTCATCCCACCACAAGGCTACATGTCCTTTTAATATCATGACGGCATTCCTGACCTTCTTGTCCTCTTCGATATCTTCATAGTCAAAATAGGTGTCTAGAGCTCTAATCCAGTCTAGAAGCTCTTCTACATCCAGATTTCCCTCATAAACTGGAATGTCCATTTTCACCTTTGCACCCATTCTTGCAACAGCTTTAAGTAAGCGCTCATTTGCTACATCTTCTACCGGAATTTCTTCTTCTCCATGTCCAGCATCATCTTCATTTTCAGATTCACTGATATCTCCTACATTAGTTGTGCGCCTTTGTCTTATCTCCATGTCCACAACTCTAGCGCGTAAGTTATGTAGATCTCTTTCTACTTCTAGATTCTGCACTTCTCTACCCCTTCCTCTGGGCATCTCCCTTTCCTCCTCTGGATCGGGTGATTGCCTATCCCTTCTCCTTGGCGGCATGGTGGATTCTCCTTTTCCCTGCTACAGAAAGAAAAGAATCTTTTCCAAGCTCTAATACCACTTGATGGCGTCCACCCGGGCACCTACCTCCGCAGGTCCTGCACCTGACCTCCCGGTCTTAAGGATTGTTCAATTTCCTCCCTTAAGCCGGAGTGGCTCTTCTGATTCCCACTGGAATCTCCTTCGAAAATTGACCCAAAGGTCTTTTCGGCACTTTACAGTTTTTAGGCCGGTCACTGTTCTCTTCGATAACAGAAGAATAGAGAATCGGGTTTCGGGGTTTCCAAACTCTCGATGTCTCGACCTCCAATATCCCGATGCACTCCTTTGTTTCCTTAGCCCCTCCTGGCTATGCCATAGTCCATGTGACCGCTTTCCATAAGACCGCAGCCTTATATTCCTTCTTGTTGGGGTTTCGGACTTTCAAGTGCCAAAATGCACTTGTCCTCAGGATCTGCGATCCTGAGGAATCCCGACGTGCTCTTTACACACTAGCTCTCCTGGCTAGGCTCCTGGCCCATATGACTGTTATCCCCATGACCGCAGTCTTACCTCTCGTCGGGGTTTTTGGCTTCAAAATCCCAATGCACTCCAATTTTCGTTAGCCCTCCAGGCTAGACCCTTGGTTCACGTGACCTCCTCTATATGACCGCAGTCATACCTCCCATCGGGGTTTCTGACTTTCTGATGTCCAAATACATATGTCCTCAGGATTCACGATCCCTCGAATCCCGATTCTCTGCTATGCTGACAGCTGGCCCCCACAATGGCACTTTCCTCCTTATCAGGGTTTCGGACTTCGCGATTCTGAAATGCATAAACACCTTGTCACTAGGATTCCCGATATCCCAATGACCAAAATGCCGATAGACGATTTCCTGTCGGGACTTTCCCCGATGACTCTGATTTCTGCCACGCGTCCCCTCAATATGGATGGTTCAGATTTCTCCTCGTGTTTTGAAGACTTCTGATGTCTCGATTTTCACGACCTCAGGAACTCTTATTTCCCGAGCACCGATATCCCGATGTCTAGTGCCCGGATCTCTGGAATGGACGATCACATGACACACATCCTCTCTCAAATGGACGGCTCAGATTTGTGTCGGGGTTTTAAAGGTGGACTTACCCGATCTCTTGTCCACAGGAATGCCGATATCCCAACTCCTGACGCCTCGATGTCCGCCACGCGTCTCCACAAATGGACGGCTCTAATCCTTCCTAGGGATTTTACCATGAAAATTCTCGATCCTCTACTCTCATGACTCCCAATTTCCCTAACCCCGATGCCTCGATATCCCAATGCTTCTCGAGGTTCTTACTCTGCTCACGAGGGTTTAAACCCTGTGAAACTCTTGTCAGATCGGACGGCTAACGGGTAACTGATCAACGATCCAACGACTCACGACCCCTGGAGCTTGAACTCCGAATGTGGTCGTAACCTCCTTGCTTCTTTGGCAGATCCAACGGCTAGCAGGATTTTTCAAATCTTCTCCTCAAGATCCTAACCGTCGATCTCTTCCTCTTTGATGTTTTTTATGGGTGAACCCAGTATTCCTCTGTGAAAATTGGTCCTCCTGCGCGTAACTTTGCAGCGCCTGTTCAAACACTCCACGACACAGACTCTCTATGCTTCTCTTCGACGAGATTGGAAGCCTTTTCCTTCCTAAGCTTCACACAATTCTGAGTCTTCGAGAAGACCCTTGCACGCACTCCTTGCGGCAATCCTTGAACACTTCCAAGTGTTGAGTTCTTTCGACTCTGTGCACACCTGTAGCAGTAGTCCTTCAATACTTCGCTCAGATTCACAACTGATACTTTCCTTAGCCTGCGCACTCCTTGCACGGCTCCTATAACCCAAATTCACTTCTGGGTGAATGAGAACAAGAGTTAAACTATCTGAGCCTTCTGTCAACGTACTCCTTGTGGATGACTTCAACTGCACTCCTTGCAGGAATCCTTGCTCAGATAGAGAAACAATTGAAACTCATTTCTTCTACTTCCTTTCAGACTTCACTTAGAACATGAAATCATATACACAGCATATCAAAGAAAATGTATAATAGGAAACAAGCATTCATGAGCATATCAATCAACACACATACACAGAGAACAACACAACACCATGAACTTGAATCAACTTCTTATATTAATCCAAATAACTTTATATGGGTGTTTCTACACAACTCTCTACTTCTCTTCTATGCTCCAGTGCTTCTAACTATGTTACAATGCACAATGAGGGTGTCTATATCCCATTTCCCTCTTGCGCTCTCAAACAGTCTAATCTAGAGTTAAATCTCTATCTACCTGCATTAACTACTATAAATGCCTCCATCTACTTCAGACGAGAGCAGGGCGCTCAAGGTCTGATTACATTATACCAAGGCGCCTTCATTAAATGATCTCATTTATATTTGGCGCATCAACTTCAAGGGAAAATTTCAAAAATTTGGCTGGGTCTGCCCAGCTGTCCTTTGTCTTCCGCGTTGGCTCGCTTGATGTGAGGGATGCTCCTGCATCAAAAATGGTTACCCAAGTTTGATCCTGATTCTAAGAAATCAGTCAAGCATCATATAAAAAAATTCATGTTGGTTGTCAGGTTGAGAAATGTTGAACATGAAGATGTCGTTTGTAGATTGTTTCCCTATACCTTTGAAGGAAATGCATCCACATGGTATTTTGCACAACAACCCCAAAATATTGTTTCCTAGGATAAATTTGAATCCTTTTTCTTAGAAAAGTTCAAGGATGACAAATCTCTGGAAGTTCTAGTTATGGAATTATCCAACATGAAGATGAATCCCAAAGAAAAGGTCAAAGAATTTAATCAGATATTTCTTACACTTAAAATAAGATCCTGGCAGATTCCATTCTTGCTGAAAACTTGGTTATTTCTTACTATGATAAATCCCTACATCATAATACATCTATGTGGGTTAAAAGGTATAATAAAAACACACTATTAGAAGCTTTTGAAGAGGCAGTCCTCATTGAAAAGGACATTATTAGATTGAAAGATAACGCAAACCCAGAAGTTGAATCAACTTCTTCTTCTAAGAAGAAGATATAAATTCTCACCTGACCTCCTTCAAATAAGAAAGAGAAAGAACCATTATATTTGGAGAGCTTACATAAATATTTTCAAAAGTTATCTAAACAATTTATAGATTTGAAAAGATCTGCAGAGGAAGGATCTTCAAGTAAAGGAAATTATCGACCACCTTTTAGACGACCACTTCCAAATCCTCCCAACAGATCAAACCTTTCGACTGAAGGTATGAGTTTAGAAGGATTACACCATGCTATACAAGCCATATTGGAAGGAGCTAATATTTATGTTGTTGTCCCATCTGAAAATAAAAATGATGCAGAAAATGAAGATGAAGAAACACCTGATCAAGGAGACTCATCTCCCCCAGTTTTGGGGCATATTTCAGAAAGTATTTTTCAATATAACTTTGAAACTGTCCATAATAACCAACATCCTTATAATATGCGTAGTAAAATTCAGTCTAAAGATCAAAACAAATATGCACCTGGAGAAAATAAGAATACATTATCAAAACAATCAAGACAAGCTGAAACATCAAAAAATTATGTTTTGTTTTATCTAGTATACAATCCTATTGAGGATATTAAGAGATTAAAGAAAATATATCAATTTATGAGTTGCTTGATTTTCCTCCCATACCACAAAAAATGTTGCGAATTATAGCCAATAACAGTAAAAAGAAAGACCCTTTAGACAAAAACTCGGTGGAAAATAGCATTGATAAAAGAAAGGATGTTGAGGACAAAAAGGTACATGAAGACTATAATAAAAAGGAATGATACTATGGATAAAAGCATAGGAAATATAGATAAAATACCCTCAAATACAACAGATAAAACTCAATAGACTTCTTCTCCCACACCACGAAAAAATGTACCACCATTTATGTTAACATTTGAAATCTTCAATAGAAATGTGTATAATTATATGGTGGATTTTGGGGCTTCATCGAATGTGATGCCTTTATCGGTTTGTCAAAAGATTAATGATGATGTTAAACCTTCTAATTTGAAAATCATTTAGCTGGACAGAACTAATGTCACAGTGGTTGGTGAGCTTAAAGACGTATTGATCAGATTATCATCCAACCCAAACGTGCACCAAATAATTAACATAGTAGTTGTTGATATTCTAGAGGTATATGGCATGTTCCTGAGCATAGATTGGTCTGAGAAACTGCATGCTTATTTTTCCACAGATTGGTCTCACTTATGGTTACCAGTAAATGGTCAACCAAATAAGCTTAGAATTAACATGGAACACTATCTGAAATACATTGTTATAGATCTAAACTATTCAAATGAACCTTTTGTCCCCGGCATGAATGCATTAGAAAGTCAGGGTATGAACACTTTATTTGGGAATTTTGTGGATGAACTATCTACTATTGCAGACCTGAATTAGAAATATGAAATATCAGTATGCACTTAGGTATCAACCTCTAAAAATTATGTAAATATTGTAAATAGTTGTGAGAATGATGAAATCTGGTCTTTATACTTTGATGGGTCAAAATCACGTGAAGGAGTCAGTGTTGGTTGTTTATTGATAGACCGTAAAAGTTATATGTAATTTCCCCCACCTATTGATGAAGAGGTTTGGAGAGACTCAGTAGTCTATTCATCCCCACTAGACTATAGTCTCATGCAGTTTGGGGAAAAATTCAGCTAAACCTAATGTTATAATTTGAAATTGACTTGAAAAGGTAAAAAGTAACTCACTCAGAGATTAGAGCGCTTGAGGTTTAGTTAGGAGTTGAACCTAAGGGTTAAATTAACTCAACAAAAGAATAGAAGGAGGTATAAAGGAAGCCTAGGGTGCACCTCTCACTCATCATGGATTATTATGCATTTTTCTATTGGGCTCTTGAGAAAACATCTTTGAGAGTTTTGAGAATACAAACCCTAGAGAACAACTCAGTGGTGAAAAATTCCACCCATCTTGTTCAAATATTGGTCTCAAGGATGAAATACTCCTCCCACACCATTCTACAACATTCATAGGTTCCATCACTCATCGAGAAGAGAACAAATTCATACCCTTGAGGGTTTCCAACAGGGGGGGTGCATCATTCTTTGGAGAGGAGTTCGATCCATAGGTCTAAGAGGGATTTTGGAGATTTGGGCACTTGGGTTTTCTTTGTAGGTCCCTGATCTATCATTCCATTGATTTTGGAGAGGGTTACTCCTCCTAAATCATTTATTGGAGCATTGAGTCGATTTGGAGGGAAGGAGGGTGATATTGATATTCATATCTGCCTAGTTTGGAGGGTTTATACTTCATATTTGTACCTAAGACTTCACTCAGTGCCTTGTAGTGGCCGATCTACCTTTCTATGAAGTTTCAGGGTATTTAGATGGTTCAATCATCAAGGACAAAATATTGAGCTTGACAGTATTTAGGAGGGCGCAGTATTGATTGAGGATTCAGCAGTTTGGAGGAACAGATATTGGTACCAGGGATTGAGACTTCAGGGAGGGCTTCTACTTGCCCCGGTCTATCCTTTGGTGGATTTTGATGCTATTTGGAGGTCTTATTCAGGTAGGCTGAAACACTAGGCCTTCACAACCATCTAGGAGAGTGTACCAGCAGCTAGGGGGGTTTGGACTTGACCCTAGATTCTTCTTATATTGATATCGATTGTATATCCATCCTTGGGGGCTTGCATCTTCTTGTCGGGAGCATTTTGTAGCAGCTCGTATCTTATCTATTGGAGATATCTGAGGTTATTCCAGATCTACATCCTTCTTATATCAGGTTCTTTCATATTACATCAATAAAGGTCAGATCTTACTATTGGTTCCATATATTGTGTTATCTTGCATATTCATTTCTTTTCTTCAAATGTAAACTTAAATACTAAACTATAAACCCTAAGGTCAAAACTTAAGAGGCCAACCTGCAAATAAACATACGCAAACAAAGTGGTCAATTAGTGTTCCAAGAAAAAAAAATGGCTTGGGATCATTACAGTGGTATCAAAGCATTCATCCTCCCATCCTGTGAGGGCTAGCACATGCAGAAGTTTAGTGGAATTTATATGGGTAGAAGAAGGAAAACAACAGAGGAGACAGAGGATGAAATGGAGGAATCAGGTGAGGACACTAAGCCACAGATTCTATCAAGAATCACGAGAGACTTACAACACTCCATAGAGGTGTCACAGAGTAAACTTGTATGTCACCTGTAGCAAAACCAAGAGACAACACATAGGGGACGGGACAAAATATCAGAGACCTTGAGGAAGGTTAGTGCTAGCCAGGAAATGATATCAAAACTTCTGTTGCAGATGACTCATGGGGGAAAGCGTCCAGAAAATTATGGCAACAAAGAAGCTAATGGATCTCATGGAGGGAATAAACATCAACATGAGTATATTCCCTATTACCATACTGAGGGATAGATCCGTGGTGAAGGTGCACCATAGGGACAGCCAAAGGGACAAACACATAGTAGGACCACCCATAGGTTATACCTTCCTTCATTCATGGATGAACGGACACAACCCAACCATCCAGACGAGTTTGATGATTAGTTTGATTAGTATGTCAGGGAGTACAACTCACTAAGCACACCAATTCAAAGGAAAATCACATTGGATCAGTTTTGTGGGTTGAAGTTCAGAAGCAATCCTAGGTTGTACCACATGAACAATTATGAGTTGGAGCATGGGGCTGGAAAAATGGAGATTCACTACTTTGATGGCTCGGCCAAGATGACTGCACAAGCTTGGGTGTAGAAACTTGATACTTACCTACAACTCAACCCCATGAGAGAGATAGATGCCATCAAGTTTTCCACAATGTATTTGGAGCGAAAAGCTCATGACTAGTGGTACCATGGGTTAACTACAGTTGGCCACAATCAGATAGTGGCCTACATAGATTTCACACAAAAACTTATTGACAGGTTTGAATAGGGGGATCCAAAGCTACCTTTCTGGGAAATTACCCAACTCAAGAAGACATGATCATCAGAGATATACATAGAGGAGTTTCAGAGACTAGCATTCATGGTGCAGGATGTATCTCAGTCAAGACTCATGATTTTTTTTACAGAAGGTTTGATGGAACCCTTAAAGGGTTGGGTTAAGGATTTCAAGCCTACCAACTTACAGGATTCCATATGGAGGACTAGAGATCTAGGCCCAGCAGAAAAGTCTAAATTCACCTCTAGACCACCTCTAAATACTTGAGGGAGAGACCAAAGACCTCCTACAAACCCAGGAGGAAGAGACCCAAAGGGGTTTGACAGAGGAAGAGAAAGAATGGATGAGAACACAAGGAGGGAATTAAGAACTCATCTATGCTACACATGCAAAGAACCTTGGGATCCATCCCACAAGTGTATGGGTCGTGGAAAGGCTCATTATATTGAGGTGACATATAATAATGAGGATGAGGATTTAGGCCACATCCATAACATAGAGGTAGACACCATTGAAACTACAGAAGAGGAGGCTATAGGTCACGGAAATGAAACAGAGGAGAAGGCTACGTTGGCATCCAAGTAATGTACCCAAGTTCAACAACTTCAGGATGAGAGGGGTATTATAAGGGAAAAAGGTTTTGGTGCTCATTGATGGGGGTTCTTCTCACAACTTCATTGACTCAGCACTGCTACAGAGGAGGCACATACCCATAGTTGAATTTGAGGGATTCAAGGTGGAGGTAGCAGGAGGAAGCACCATGCCTTGTAACAGGTACATTCATGGGATGAAGCTCACATTGGGTAGGCATGACTTAGCACAGGAATTTTATGTGATAGACCTCCTTGATACAAACATATTCCTTGGAGTTCAATGGCTTAGTACATTTGGACCTATCACCACTAACTACTAGACTATGGAGATGTATTTCACAGAGGAGAGTGGGAGAAAGGCATTTCTCAGGGGCACGTCTTGAAACACAACCAGAGTAGTTACCGAAAAGCATATGGAGGACATTTTCATAAGAGAGGAGATTGTATATGCTAATGAGTGTAAGATTTTGTCATGTGTGGACAAGAAAGGGAAGTTTCACTATGCACCAAAGATTCATAGGATCATTGACAACACAGTAAGGTGTTTGGATCCATTCGACCAAGAGTGCCACCAGATAGGGGGTTTGAACATATTATAGAGTTGGAAGAGGGGGGAAACCATTCATCACCACTCCCTACAGACACCCAAATAAGTACAAAGACGAGATAGATAAGTCCATCAAAGAACTATTATACATGGGTCACATTAAACCAAGTTCCGATCCTTTTGAATCTTCAGTGGTATTAGTAAAGAAGAAGGATGGAACCATGTGCATGTGCATTGACTTTAGGGCATTAAACAAGAAAAATATCAAGAACAAGTATCCCATTCCGAGGATTGATGAGCTATTGGATGAGCTCCATGGGGTTGTTTATGTCACCAAGATTGATTTGCGCTCTGGTTATCATCAGATCAAAATGAGGGAGCAGGACATCCCCAAAATTGCCTTCAGATGTCACTATGACCACTATGAATTCCTAGTGATGCAATTTGGATTGACCAATGCGCTAGCCACATTTCAGTCATGCATGAATCACATCTTCAACAAGCAAATGAGGAAACATATTCTTGTGTTTTTTGATGACTTTTTGATCTATAGCAAGACTTGGGAGGAGCATCTTCAGCATGTGGAATAGATTTTAACTATCATGGAGGACCAATCCTTGTATGCCAAGGAGTCCAAATGTGAATTTGGGATGACAGAGGTCCTTTACTTGGGGACCAAGAAACGATCCAAGCCATAATTGATTGTCCCACACCTAAGACTCTTACAGAATTGAGGGGATTTCTCGATATTTGTAGTTATTATAGGAGATTTGTCAAGGGGTTCTCACAACTTTGTGCACCCTTGACCGATTTGACTAAGAAAGGAGATTTTAAGTGGAGTGAAGAGGTACAATCTACATTTGACAAGATGAAAAAGGTCATGATCACATGCCCAGTGTTAGCCTTGCCAGATTTTGGCCAACCCTTCACACTGGAGTGTGATTCATCCAGAGAGGACATTGGAGCCATATTGTTGCATAATAGGCATCCCCTTGCCTATGAGAGCCGAAAATTGAGGGGCCCTGAGCTTCTTTACACCATCTACAATAAAGAAATGATATCTATCATGCATGCCTTGGCCAAATTCAGAAAGTACTTGGTAGGTGAAAGATTTGTGGTGAGATCAGATCACAACAGCCTTAAGTACTTCTTGGAACATAAGGACTTAAATGAGAGGCAGCAGAAGTGGGTCAGCAAGATACAGGCCTATGAATTTGACATTCAATTTGTCAAAGGGAAGAATAACATAGTTGTAGATGCATTATCCAGGAGGCCAGTTTAAGCCATGACCAATATCTTAGTTGACCGAAAGACCCACCTCTTCGTAGAATACTCCAAAAAATAGTTCTCTTGTCAATTGATGGATGGGAAAATACAAGATGACAACTTGAGGGTCATAAATGACATCATCTACTACAAGGGCCAAATTTTCTTGGTTCCTGATTCAGCCTTCAAGGCCAAGATACTACAAGCATGTCATGACTCACCGGTGGCAGGGCACCAAGGCATTATCAAAACATACAAACAAGTGAGGGAATGGTTTTCATAGAGGGGTATTGTTGGCAGCCAATTCATTTTTTTAATTGCCCTTAAAAAAGTTGCCTACACCTAATTGTCTTCTAAACGACCAGTCATCGTCGCATTTTTCAACTAGACATTTGTTTCATTTTTGCGACAATTGCAATTTGGTTTCGATTCAGTTTTCACAACTGAAAGTGTGAAAACCCCTCCATCGTTGTTTGGACTGTCGTGGTCTTTTATTAATTTTCTGAAAGGCACTTTACCATTGGTTTATCACATGACTGCAAAGGTTCGTTCAAACTATGTCCCTTGAACGACTCTTACTTTCATTGCGCATTTGGATTTGTTTGATTAATAAGCCATTGAGCATGCAGATTTATTGGTTACATTTGATTCTATAAAAGTCATGATTGATGTTGGTTTTATGTGATATGACCCTTATTGTTTTGAGCTCTTGACTTATCGATTTTATAAAACTATTTGTCATAATGTTTTATAAAACATTGGTTATCTATTTTGCTATGAGTGCATGATCAATATATGAGTTTTGATGTCATGTTGAAAGGCAAAGGTTTGAAGTTATGAAACCTCGATCGGGTAAACTTTTGTTTTGATCGTTTGAATTTATGCAATGGCATGATTTGGATTAACATTGGTTTGTTTTTTATTTAATGATTAATACGATGGTGCATTGGATTTCATTCTGGATTGAACTATACACTTGGCGCATCAATATTACATATGGTTTTGGTTCTACATTTGGTTGATGGCACGTTGATATGGTTATACACCGATTTGGGTTGGCCGATTAATGTGTTTTAAACGTTATGATTACTGATGGAACAGCGTTGTACCCAGCCATTAATACACTGCATGGCGGTGGTAATCCCACCACCTTCGCACGCATTACATTGATTCATTCCCCTTTGAGCGCTTGCAGCTGTTAAGCCCTATCATTTTTCTCCTGTGTTTTGTATTGTTCAAACCAAACCCTACCATGTACAAAAGCCATGACTCCTGGCGTAAGGGCCGAGCCTAATGGATGCCAAGAACTGTTGATGTTTGATGGTGCTTATAGTGACTTGGAGAAATTTGGGTGGATCCCATTCATAAGGAAATTCGATGGTTATAACCCTATCGTGGCTCGGCAATTTGCGTTATCATTCGATGGCTGCCGAGCCAAAGTGGGAGACGTGCAACTTGAGATTAATGAGCAGTTTCTTAGCTCGGCAACCAATCTGCCTGCTACGGGATAGAAGTGGTCTAAAAATTGTAAATTGGAAGATGTACCGTGGACATTTCTCTTCCAATCTTGAATGATGAAACCCTGCGACAAAGGATGGCCTGCAAAAATGTTAAAACAGCACTGGCACAGCCTGCTAATGATAATCAAGCAATTCATTACTTATGAGGGCAGGTACGGGTTCGTTTTCTTGTTTCACCTTCGTCTATTGATGGTTTTTATGGGTTTTGAACTCAATGTACCTCACTACCTTCATAGAAGTCTGTTTAAGATGGCGAAGAGGTACAAGCACAACCAGGCCGATACCAGCCTCTTCCATTTGGGGTTGATTAAAATGATTATGGTTTATGAGTTGGGGTTACGTCGTGACAGTTGGGGTGATTTTCTCAGTCGTAATGGCTTTGAAGAGTCAAACCCACCACAGGTTGATAAATCTGTGGTGAGTGAAGGAAAACCTATCCCCCCTGTACCTTACAGCGTGTTGCTACCCAAACCTCTACCTGACCCACCTACGAACTTGCCTATGACTGTGACCAAACAGGTCGAAATTGCTAAACCCGCAACCAGAAAACCTAAAGCTAAAGCTAATGTTAATTCTATAGGTAAGAAAAATTCTCAGTTAATCTCTCGCATGGCGAGAAATAAACCGAAACCCTCTGCCAATCCTAAGCCTATCGTGGTTAGCGAAGATTCTGATTCAAAGATTGAACATTTTCTCGCAAACAAGTATCCTTACTCAGAAGGCTTGTGTGACAAACCTCCTTATGACTTTGTCAAGAATTTACCACCTTGCCTGCAGGATGATCCTAATTTTTCTGGCATTGAACTACCTCATGGAACCCTTGGTGACTCATCGAAACCCTCATCTGCTCAACTAGCTGTTCCACCATGCGATCAGTGTGGGTTATGGTTGGAGAGGTACTACTTATATGTGCCAATGTTGCAATCCAGAATCCATGATTTGGAAGACCAAGTGGCAAAGCTCATTGGTCATAATGCGAAGGTGCAACCCACTGACAAAAAGCAGCGAACAACAGGTTCAATTCTGTTCAAGAATGTCGAGTCGGCTACGGCAATCGTCAATTCGAAATTGGCATAGCCTCAGCAACCTCGCTGGTATAACCTTCACCCATTTATATGGCACATTCATAAACTCTGTGTACATCATCGACCTGCTCTGTTACATAAACATGCATCGTTGTATATAACTTGTTTTGGTAAATCAAATTTTGTCATTGGATTTGGTCTTGATTTTATTAATCATAACAATGGATTTGGTTGTGTTAAATTAGTTGCAATTGGATGTTCTATTGTATTTATTATAGACAAGCTATTTTGAGACACGATTTATGCAGTGATCTGAATTGGTTATGAGACACATGGTTATCTGTTATAATTTAATTTACATACCGCTTTGACCAGCATGGATACGGTTTGGATTTTGTTTAAAAAAGGGTTTTTTCTTATATCGAGAATTGATACAAATCGTAACAATCATCCAACTTCCAGCCAGTCAATTCGGTGAGGCCAGCCGACCCTGTTATTTTGCGAATTGGAATGACAGTGTATTTTCTGTTACGAATGGATTTTGTAAAACAAAACGATCATGCCCAGGATGATGAATTGTTCTATAATTAGCCCAGACCCAATTTTATTTGATTGTTGCCCAGGTTTTGGTTATCAATGCTGTTCGATTTTGATTATGTTACACCCAGCAATTGAAATCGATGATGATTTTTGGTCAATACTATTACGCATGTTTCGTTTTGATGTATATCGTAACAGCCTTCCCGTATTTGATCAAAACAGAACGAATTTCGTGCTTAATCTCTACAGCCTGTTGATTGAAACGACATGAAATCGATGTATATTGCTACAGCTGTAACATATATTTTGTGTTCAATGATATCAATTACAGTTATGTTGTGGCAAATCTTATTTGATATGTTTATTATCATGTTTGATTATGATTGTTTTGATTACGATTATATCATATCTCATTCGATTTGATTCACTGTTAAATTTCGTTTAATTCCAAACAGGCTTGTCAAAGTTTGACCATGTTTTATGGTAACTAAAAACAGAGCATTATGTACTCTGTTTCAATTGCATTTATTTTGTGATGATTTGATTTAAAATGATAATTTCACTTGAATTATGAGTAGTTCATTTTGGGGATTATTAAAAGTTGATTCGATTTTATTTTATTTGATTGAGATCTGGTCCTGTTAGTTATTCTTGACTAGCTACAGAATCAGATGATTCTGTAGCTAAGTCTATGAAGTTGATTTTTTATTGTTTTCTTAATAAAATATCCTTCTAATTTGATCCTTGTGTTCTATTGCAGGCAAATTCGAATTGGCAATAGATATGATGAGCAGTTAGGGGATGTTTTACAGATTCTACTTGCATTTTATTTCCTTAGTTTAGGTGATTTTGGGACATCTCCCAGATTGTGTAAAACTATTTGATATTATCCACAAGGAAGTTTTACCTTGTGAAGAAACCTATATATACTTATGATTTTTGTAATAATCATCATCCTCATTTGTGGGAGAACAAGGATATGGAGTTTTGTTACAGACTGGAGCAGAATTGATGTTTTGTCATAGCTTTTCCTTTTCAATATATCAACATTGTGTTTCAAGTCTTGTATATCACTTTGTTTATGGTTTATGATTACTTTAGCTATCTAAATCAAATTCAAATGATATAATTTTATTACTGTTATCTATATCTTGTTTCTTCCAAATCAATAAAAGACATAACAATTATTGATTCATTTTAGTGAATGATAGCTTTGTCTTCTTCATAAATTGAATTGTTAAATATAAGTTTTCTGCATAATAGGTTTCCCTTATTGCAGAGATTTATCATCAGAAGATTGTTATGATTTTCTTTTATGTCTTGTTTAACCTGTAAAACACTTCAAGAAGAAGCACAGCCTATCATTTACGAGAATCTTAAGGACTAAACGGTGTGAATTTCTTCCTCCAACCAGCTTAGAAGTTATCATATGCAGGGCAGACTTGGAGCATTTCCAGGTCAATTAGTACATTGTTTATTGTTTCTATTAAGTAGTTTAATATAGATATAAGTCTAATTAGATTTATATTAGATTGTTTAATTTCAGTAAATATTTGTTTCTTCTTCATAAAATATAAAAAAATCAAAAAGAGATTCTTGACTGTCTTAAGGCAGAATACACATGATTTTTGCAGGTTTTAATCAAATCTGTAGGTTGTTCATAGTGTACATTTGTGAATAAGAAATATTGTAGCTGATAATTAGATAGTTGATTTGAGTTATTACAATAGTAATTAGTGGATTGTATTGAATAATTAGTATTCAGTTTATTAGTTCCTTTTCTTTGTTTTATTAGTTTCTAGTTTCCTTTATTTTAGTTAGTTTCTTGTATTTAGTTATAGTTTAGTTTGTTTATTAGTTTAGTTAGATTCCTTAGCTCAGATCAATTCCCTCTTTGGTTTTCTTAGAAGACCTTAGAGTGGCCAACGGAGCCGTTAAACTCGTCAAGGTGGTCCATTCCAAACGGCTT
>JASDQU010309287.1:205708-217670 GCA_032191745.1 Picea mariana
TCTTGGAGATCACCACCTGTAGGATTAGGGGTTTCTGGCTCAACTGTGATATGCGGATCTTCGGTTGAAGTAGTTATTGTTTGAGGGGGAATATTATCTTGTGAACGGATTCTAGTCACTATAGGGGTGCGATTAGGTGGAGGAGGAGTCTTGCAACCGCCTTGTGCCATTAATTAAGTTCAGGCCCTCCTTCTAGCGCCATTTGTTGGCGGGCGAAATTGACCATCCATCAACTGGGAGAGTGGAACCGGTCTGGGGTTGTCTAAATAACCCAAGCCGTTTGGAATGGACCACCCTGATGATTTTAACGGCTCCGTTGGCCACTCTAAGGTCTTTCAAGAAAACCAAAGAGAGAATTGATCTGATCTAAGTAATCTAAAAAGAAACTAAGACTAATTAATTAAAACTAATAAAAGAAATTAACTAAAAACTAACTAATACACTAATCTCACTATTATATACAATTCACTAATTACTATTGTGATAACTCACATCAACTATCTAATTATCAGTCTTAATATTACTTATTCACAAATATACACTATAAACAAACAACAGATTTAATTAAAACCTGCAAAACTCATGTGTTTTCTGCCCTAAGACAGCCAAGAATCTCTTTTTGATTTTTATATTTTATGAAAAAGAAATAAACATTACTGAAATTAAACAATCTAATATATTTACTGAAATTAAACAATCTAATATAAATCTAGTTACGATTATATATGAATTAGACAACTTAATGAAAACAGTAAACAACAAACTAATTGACCTGGAAACACTCCAAGTCTGCCCTGTGTATGATAACTTCTAAGCTGGTCGGAGGAAGAAATTCACACCGGTTAGTCCATAAGCTTCTCGAAAACGATAGGCTCTGCTGCTTCTTGAAGTGTTTTACAGGACAATCAAGACATAAAAGAAAATCATAACAATCTTATGATTATAAATTCCTGCAATAAGGGAAACCTGTTATGCAAGGACTTATATATAACAATTCAATTCATGAAGAAGATAAACCTGTCATTCACAAACTGGATTAACAATTGTTATGTCTTTTATCTATTTGGAAGAGACAAAGCATGGATAACAGTGATCAAAATTATATCATTTGTATATGATTTAGATAGCTAAAGTAGTCATAAACCATAAACAAAGTGATTTACAAAACATGAAACAAAATGTTGATATATTGAGAAGCTAAAGCTATGACAAAACATCAATTCTGCTCCAGTTTGTATTAGAACTCCATATCCTTGTTCTCCCACGAATGAGGATGATGATTATTACAAAAATCATAAGTATATATAGGTTTCTTCACAAGGTAAAACTTCCTTGTGGATAATATCAAATTGTTTTACACAATTTGGGAGATATCCCAAAATCAACTAAACTAAGCAACTAAAATGCAAATGAAATATTTGAAATATCCCCTAACTGCTCATCATATCTACTGCCAATTCGAATTTTCCTGCAATAGAACACAAATATCAAATTAGAAAGACATTTCATTAAGAAAACAATAAAAAATTGATTCTACAGACTTAGCTACAGAATCATCTGATTCTGTAGCTAGTAAAAAATAGCATACAGGACCAGATAGAAATCAAATGAAATCAAATCCAATCATCTTTTAACAATCATCAAAAAATGAATTAATAATGATTCAATTGAAATTATCATTCAAATTAAACAATATCAAAATGAATGCAATCAAAACAGAGTAAAGAATGCTCTGTTTTCAGTTACCATAAAACATGGTCAAATCTTGACAGGCCTGTTTCGTATCAAACGAAATTAAGCAGTGAATCAAATCGTATAAGATACGATGTAATCGTAATCAATACAACCATAATCGAACAAAATCGTAATCATATAAGATATGATATGCCACAACATAATTATAATCGATACAATTGAACACAAAATAGATTTGTTACAGCTGTAATGATATACATAAAATTCATGTCGTTTCAATCAAATATGGAAAGACAGTTACGATGTGAGTGTTTACACAGTCTACAGACAGTATCACATAGTGATCGTAACCATTGACAAGATTAATAATCATAGACTGAGTAACAATCAGAGCAGATCGTAACTGAGTTAAAAATAGAAACAAGTCATTGTTCTGGGCATGATCGGGTTCGTTCTCAAGTTAGATTTAAATAGTATATTCGTTGTAATATGAATTGAGTTGATAACACGGTCAAACAAAACAATGAGAATCGAATAGTTGGATACAACAGTTATGACTCACATCGATTCGCAACTTGGTTACATCTTAACAGAATGGTACTCGAATTGGTCAATAGTCATAAAATCACAACAGTTAACCATAATTGCTAACYGCATCATCTGGAATATTAACAATTCGGAATGTGAATTCRACTGTGTTTGGAATTGAAATACCAKAAACGRCCTGTGTTTAGAAGAGATTTTAACAACTTTAATCAATAACAGAGTATTCAATTCAAACTAAATTACAACAATCAAATCCAATCATGATCAAATCAAATCAGAACTAAATCTAATTGAAACTTTAACGATAACAAAAATAGATTTATCAAAACAAAATTATATACAACAGTGTATGCTTGTGTGATAGAGAAAATCCACTATATACATAGAGTTTACGAATATGTCATATAAATGGGTGAAAGTCATACCAGCGAGGTTGCCCGGGCTACGCCAATTTCGAATTGATGATTGCTGTAGCCAACTCGACATTCTTGAATAGAATTGAACCTATTGTTCATTGTCTCTTGTCAGTGGGTTTCACCTTCGCTTTATGACTGGTGAGTTTTTCCACTTGATCCTCCAGAGCATGAATTCTGGATTGCAACATCGGCACATATAGGTAGTACCTTTCCAACCATAAGCCACACTGATCGCATGGTGGAACAGCTAGTTAAACAAGAGAGGGTTTCAACGAGTCACCGAGGTTTCCACGAGGCATTTCAATGCCTGAAAAATTGGGATCATCTCGCAAACAAGGTGGTAGGTTTTTGACAAAGTCGTATGAAGGTTTGTCACACAGACCTTCTGAGTAAGGATACTCAGTTGCTAGGAAACGTTCAATTTCTAAGTCAGAATCTTCGTTGACCACAATAGGGTTAGGGTTGACAGGTATTTTGGGTTTATTTCTTGTCATGTGAGAGATTAATCGAGCATTTTTCTTGCCTTTAGAATTAGCATCAGCTTTAGCTTTAGGCTTTTTGGCTACGGGTTTAGCAATTTTGACCTGTTTGGTCACAGACATGGGCAAGTTCATAGGTGAGCCGGGTAGAGGTTTGGGTAGCAGAACGTTGTAAGGCACAAGGGGGATAGGCTTTCTTTCGCTCACCATAGTTTTATCAACCTGTGGTGGGCTTGAGTCCTCAAAGCTATTCCAACTCAGAAAATCACTCCAACAGTCACGCCGTAACCCCAACTCATAAACCATAAGCATTTTAATTAACCCATAATGGAAAAGGCTAGTATCGGCCTGGTTGCATTTATACCTTTTAGCCATCTTAAACAAACTCCTATGCAGGTAGTGAGGCATGTTAAGATCATAGCCTATAAAAACCATCAATAGATGAAGGTGAAACAAGAGAACAAACCCATACCTGCCCTCGCAAGTAATGAATTGCTTGGTTATCATTAGCAGGTCATGCCAGCGTTGCTTTAGCATATTTGCGAGCAATCCTTTGTCACAGGAGTTGACCATCCGAGATCGGAAGAACAATGTCCACGGGACATCTTTCACTTTGCAATTTTTTGACCACTTCTGTCTAGTAGCAGGCAGACCGGTAGCCAAACTAAGAAATTGCTCATCAATTTCCAGTTGCACATCCCCAACCTTGGCTCGGCAACCATCGAAGGTTAATGCAAATTGTCGAGCCACGCTAGGGTTATAACCATCAAATATTTGTATGAACGGGAGCCATTTGAATTCCTCTAGGTCGCTATAAGTGCCATCGAACATCAGCAATGCTTGGCAACCATTGGGCTCGGCCCTTACGACTGGAGCCATGGCTTGTGTGCATAGTAGGGTTTGAATTGAACAATACAATACATAGGGGCATAAATCGTTATGGCTAACAGCTGCAAGCGCTCAAAAGGGAAAGAATCAATGTATGCGTGTGAAGGTGGTGAGATTATCTTTGCCATGCAAAACATTAATGGTTGAGTACAGTGTTGTTCCATCAATAATCATAACATTTAAAACACATTAATCGACCAACACAAAGATTTAAAAGGTGGATAGTGATACCAAGGCACCATTGTATCGTTTGAAATCAAACTCAATCAATATAGAATCAAACCCAAAGTTAATTCGTGCCATTGTAATAATTCAAAACATTAAATCAAAACCAAAATTTCAACCAATGCGCGATTTCATAACTTCAAACCATTGCCATTCAAAACGAAATCGAAACTCATATAGTGACCATGCGTTTTTCACATAATATATAATCAAAGTTTATAAAACATTGTGTCAAGAGATTTCATAACATCGATAAGCCAAGAGCTTATAATAGCCAGGATCATATCATATAGAAACGAGATTAACCATGACCCCTATATAATCAAGTATGATTCATAGATTATCATGCTTAATGCCTCATCAATTAAATAAATAAAACCAAGTTGTGCAATCAGAGCGAAAGTAGGTAAATGGACATAGTTTGAAAATTATTCCAGCCACTTAATAGCAAACCAAAGGTAAGTGCCTTTGAGAAAATCATGACGGTCCAAAAAGATGGAGGAGTTTTCACGCTTTCAGTCGTGAAAACTGAATCGAAACCAAATTGCAATTGTCGCATGAAATAAAAAGAATGTATGCTTGCACAATGCGATGATGACTTGATGTTCAGGAGACAAAAGGTGTAGGCAACCTATATGACAATTCAAAAAATTGAATTGGCTGCCAACAGCTTTATGGTGAGATCGTACTCCAGGATTTTGGTTATCCATTTCCCACTCTTTCCTTTCTCTTGGTAAAATATGAGGAACATTGTTCGGTCTTATGAACTAATTTGGATTTTTGTAACCACCCTTCGGTACAGGTCTATTGGATTGTTTTTGTTCTATCTTCAACCTTGCCATTTCAGATGTCAAATTTTTTAGCATCTTAGCCATTTCATCCATTTTAGAATCAGATTTTGAATTGGAAGATGAAGGTAATTCTTCCTTTTGCTTTTTCCTTTCTATATCATTTCTAGACTTCAATTTTTCTATTGCTAATATGTTAGATTCTACCTTGATAGAAACATCGTGCATCAGGCTTAGGGTAGTGGTTCTTCTTTACCTAAGAAACAAGGAAAATTTGGCATCAAATGCATTGGCAAAGGTGATTTTAGTTGATGTCTCTGAAGGTTTTATCTCCTCTGGAATTTTACCATACATCTGGTTGACCGTTTTGGTAAAATCAGGTACCGATTCACCTTATTTCCTCCTTAAAGCACCAAATTCAGTGATATAGTATAGAAAGTCCTTTTTTTCTACCCAGTGTTTGAGAAAGGCATCATCTAAGGCTACGATATCAGCTATTGAATTGGGAGGTAAACTCCTGAACCACTTTCTTGCTTCACCATTTAGACTTTGTACAAATAGTCTCATCCACACATCAGCATGCTCTACATTGAAATTATCTACAAAACTATAAAAATAACTCAAATGCTCTTCAGCAATAATTGGTCCATCTCCATTGAATTTGGGCAAGTATCTCATATAATCATTTGGTGGAAAAGCATACATGACTTGTGGAAGAACCAGGCGAGCATACCTTGTTGCAACTATTTCGTCCATTCTTTCTGTAGCCATATTGGCTATTTTTGGAGCTTTGAAAGTGAGTAAAATTGGTGATGCTGAAGGACAAGGCGTCCCTTGTGGATCACAACTTATATGTTTTGACACTGAATCTTGATCTTTATCAGACAAGGATTTCTCCTCTTGACTATGATCAGCTAATGGGGTGAGAAACAGAGGGTTCTCAAAAGAAAAATAGTGTGATCTGAAATCTTCGGATGAGACAGATCTAAGAGATGATGAAGATGTCTCAGGTTCACTCTTAATATCTGTGTTGTGAACTCTCAAAGTTTCAATTACAGGAAATATGTCTGGATACTCTTGTTTAATGAGTTCAATGAGTAATTTCTTCTGCTCTTGATTTAATTCTGAAATAGTTGAAGGCAACGAAACTATATCAGGCTCAACAACAGGTTTAATTTCACTTCTAGGTTTCAAATATTCATTTGATTGAGTTTTGATGATTTCAGAGGATTCTTCTTAAGAATTTTCTGAAGAACATCTTCCCTTTGAGAGTGAAGACTGATCAGAAAGAAATTTAGGTTTTCTTAGTAACTTTTCTGGATCTGATACTGTCGCAACAAGCTCTGGATTTGGATTTTTCCTTGTTACTGGTTTCTTATTAGATGATGAAGAATTTATAGGCATTTTAGGTCCTTTACCTTCTATTTTCGGAGCTAGAATTACCACATAGGAGTTGCCAGGTGAATAACAACAGTCTTAAATAATGTCCAAATCTTATTCACCACCACGATTTGAATGAAACTTGTCATTTCCCCAGGAAAGATCTCTTCGTTTCTTTGTCCCCGGCAATGGTGCCAATAATGTTAGTCCCTAATGTTGCACATGACTGCTAAGGGGAAGCTAGGGCATCATTGATTTATTGCAAAAGCATTTTGAGGGTTTTATGATTGGGTTTTTTGAGTAAGGTGGTTTGAAACGGGTTTCAAGGTAACAACACAATATGAAAAACAAGATTAAAATAAAGTATATCCCATTGACTGAATAATAGGTGAACACAAAGATGGATTAAACCAATTAAGAAAAAGAAAGGTGAAGCCTTCTATTTGTCAACTTCACTAGAATTGTTGCGTCAAAATATCATAAAGGAACAAGATGTTCAGCTTGATATCCAACTTGAAAAATAATCTTTATAGTAAAATTTCCATTGTATAAATAATCAGTCAAGAATAAAAAAAAGCATTGTAATTTCGAATAATGAATTCAAGCATGAATAAATAAATAACAGAATAGAAAAAGAGGGTCTAACCATCCATATGCCTTTGCTATTAAGTGTCAAATTGAACATAAATGCCTTTACAATGTGCTTCACAAAAAGGTTACTTGGGTCTCCAATTTTTCGACCTGAACATGATCTTTCTTCTGTCTATTTAAACCATCTATCAAACTTTCAGATCCTATCCTCTAGTATAGCCTTTAATGACTAGATTCGAATAGTATCTAACTACTAAGGTAGTTCACTCGAAAAGAGCTTCGACAACTCCAAATAGATCACAGCTCAACAACTTGATATAGCAAATATTGCCAACATTACTTTGACTCTACAAAATAGGAATTTTGTTTGATTCTGTAAAACAGATTGAGGTCTTAGCATTTCACTGACCAAAAGTGAGTAGGCTTTGCCATATTTCCTGGAAAACATTTAAACATGATTGTAACAAATTTCCATGTTACCTTTAGGATATAATCACAATAGTGGCTTTGGCATTTTTCTGTTTGAGCTTAGTGGTAAGCACGACATTGTGCCAATAGAGTCTGAAATTAATCTCCCTGAGTTCTTTGAGAAATTCCCTTTGCTCTTTCTTCTAATTTTTAAAGCCTTGAATCCTTTCTTGTTGTCGAGCATTCCACTGTTCTATCTGTGCCTTCTCCTTCTTTAATTATCTTATTGTTTTCTGAAACTCCTTGATCCTTTCTTTATCAGTTCTAATTTTAACTCTGAATCCTGAGCATTCTTCAAAAGGTGCACACTCATTCAGGTTTAAGGCAACACTGGGTTCCTTGGATTTAACTTGGTACTTTGAGACTAATTCCGAGCTATGTTCTTCCTCAGAACTTGTTGAATCTATAGCTTCAGGCACATATGGTATGCGATCTATGTCTTTAAAGTAATCTTGATTATATTCAAGGTTTTCACTGATACCTTTAGCCATCTCCTTAGCTTTTTCTAATCTGGTTGAAGCTCTCGTTATGGGACCTGTAGGTGGTGTAAGTATTCTTTTTCATTTGCTGACAGATTTCTTGGGGAATGGAGTCCTTTTTTCCCTTTTCCTGGTGCTTTCTTCAACATCCTCGAAATCATCTTCTATGATTATGAAGTTTTCTTCTTTGATTGATGGATTGAACATTTCCTTTGACTTTAGTCTATACTTGTTGGTGACCCTAGTAGAAGCTCTTCTAGGTTTCTGTGATATAGACACACCTTTAACCTTTTTCCCTTTTGTTGCAGCACCCCTTTTTCTGGTTGATGGCATTTCAATCTTGACTGTAGTTTGAGCATCAAGCTCGTTATCTGAATCTTTTTCCCCTTTAACATCTTCCTTAGAAAACGTTTCAATTTCAAGATCCCACCTAGGTCTTTTACTTCTGCTCCTCCTGGTCACCTTGATATCAAAAAACTCTTCTTTCATAGGGGTTTCATCAAAAATATCTTGGCTTTGTGTAATGGTATTCCTCCCTCTGCCTTTCTTCTTCTTATTAGACTAAGTGATAGGGTTTAAAAATTGCATGAGCCGGCTCCAGGGATTCTGTAATTCACTCAAAGCAGACATGACTATGGTTTTAATTAGGACTTGATGGAACAGACTTCTTTTAGCATTGGTAGAGAGTGAGTGCACTCTTTTTGACATTTTTGTCAAGATTTTGAGCAGAAAATAAGGGAGATTTTGTTAGAATATAGAAGATGGTGTGCTCATTTTACCATTGACGATACCTTCATCACCCAACTATAGGTCGAAGCCTCCCTCCGAGCACCTTAACCTTGACTAAGAATTCCTCCTGAAGCAAACCCTAGGCTAGATAGCCAAACAAAGGGTAGTGCATCATTCCCTAAGAATAGCGCATCACAAAAGATTGAACAGATAGTCCAAACCCTTGCCAATAGATAGTCTAAGCCAACATTGAAAAATAATTGTTGCTCCAGCTGCACCTGCAACCCTCCTCCACATGTGCACACCAAACTACAACTACAGTGCGCATCAACTGGGAAACTGCAATTCTGAGATGCTGTCAAATGTGAACTGGCATGTTGTATTTATAGTAGTTCTACCAGTTTTGTTGGGGCTGAATTCTCCTTCTGGATAAGTGTTTGTTCAGTATATTATTATTATTTTTGGCTGACTTCTTCTCTTGAGGGATAATAACCTAATATAAATTATCTTCTTGAGCCGACAAGGCTTCTAGGGTTATTATCCAACTCATTAGGGTTTCTCTTGCTTCTCGGAGTCTTCTATTCTTGTTAGGTTCACATGTGGAGGTAAATACCTCCCGCAGATACCATAATATTAACACTCCCTCCTAGTTGGAGAGGTATTTACAGGTAATGGACATGAGCACAAAAACATACCATTTACCTGGTAGCATCAATATAGTCATCTGGACTATTTCATAACTAGATCATGAGCATCACCATCACCATCAGTTGCATCAACTCTCGAAACCATACTTCATCTGAGTAATTAGATATGATGTTGGATAAGTCACTCTCACCATAGAGTGATATAAGAGGAGTAAAAGTTCTAAACTGTTTTCCGTCTGGAAAATCTCTGTTCATCATCCATCTAAATGATCATTATCTCCAATAAATTGTTGATAGTCTTCAAGGAAATTAGAACAAGGATAGAGCACAACTATGTCTATTCATAGTAGTACATAGCTACAATCCAGTGGTTCACTACCACATCAAGTAACACACAAGTACTTGATCAGAAACATATGGTTGCAAACAGTGAAACATATTCACCATAGTAGTCCTCATTTACTATCATCTGATAGCATCCTGCATAGAAACAATGTTATGATATAAACTGATTTGTCTGGGCCAATCTTTCACTCACATCTATGACCTATGAAAGAATATCTTCCATAGTAGTCTTCATCTACTGTCATATAATCTTCATAACAAACATCTGATAGTAATCTACACAGAAATAATGTTATGATATAGATTGAATTATCTGGGCCAATCTTTCACTCACATCTTCTGAAAGAATATCTGCCTCATGAATAGTGGAACATATCCACCACAGTAGTATGTCTCTACTGTCTGGAGACACGTAGTCTCCATAACAATCATTTGATGCCATCCTGCATAGAAAAATATTGTTAAAGATAAACGGAATCCTCTAGGCCGATCTTTCACTCACATTTGTGAGATCTAAAAAAATATCTTCCCTCGTCAACAATGGGCTATCTGCCCGATTCTTCACAAACAAGGAAGAAGGATTATTTTTTATTTTCGAGCCTAGACCATTTCTCACCTTGGGCCATTTTTTCTACACTAATTAAAGTGCACCCTGGATAGAATGTATAAACCCTAAGAAATGTTTGGACCATTCCTCACCCTGGGCCCTTCCTCCTACACTAATTAAAGTGCACCCTGGAGAGAATGTATAAACCCTAAGGAATGACTATCCCCAATTGCTGAGCCTGGACTATTCCCCACCCTGGGCCATTCCTCCTACACTTATCAAAGTGCACCCTAGAGAGAATGAGTCTTCCCTAAGGAATAATTGTCCAAACCATTCCCCACCCTGGGCCATTCCTCCGACACTAAAAAAAGTGTAACCTGCAGAGAATGAGTTTTCCCTAAGGAATGTTTTTCCTACATCAACCTCCAAAACTGACCATTCTTCGAAATTGCTCACAACTTTGAACTTCGAAAGAATGACTGCCCGACGAGGCAGACCATTCTACTTGACCACTACTCAGAGTGACTGCCAAGAAGAATGACTGTCCTAGACCACTCCCCATGTTAACCACAATGGGAATTCATTTTCTATGATACATTAGTAATTAGTCTACCTCCCATGTTAACTACAATGGGAAGTCACCATCTGTCAGAAATCTCAATCCACTTTCCGAACAGGAAAGCATCTGTCCAATCTAGACTATTTTTCAATTACAAAGATAAATAATATTTTTAGTAGTCTCACCTGACTTGGAGAGTCATTTTTTCCTTTTCCAATAAGAAGGAAGTTGTTTCCATGAGCTCCAGCTTGAGTACGCAAACTCATTCATATTGGATAGAAGATTTATCAAAATTTCTGCTTATCTACTTATCTGTAGAGATATGTGTTGGAGAAATCATTTTCTCCTTTCTAGATTTTATCATGGATAATGTAATGCTTGTACTTTAGTCTGGAACACTGTGAAGGATTCATGTAGATTTGAACAATAGAGTATATCATAGTTGGAGAACTAGAACATATCCATGTGGCGCTTCTTCTCTCATCATGAGATCTGATCTGCTGAGTAGTCATCTTGATGTTATAGGAAATCTTCACCATGCTTCTACTATGCACTGGAGGTTTCTCCACCAAGTTGTCTTCTTCTTATCTGCATACAGGAGTCTCTTTCTGGTATACCTCAAAGTCTTGAGATTGCTCTTCATACACTCTTCATTCAATTTCTCTGGAGAATATTCTTTGTATTCATCTGATAATGACTTATATAGAGATAGGTCTGGTGTATTGGAACAATCAATCATCATAGTCTTCTCCCTCCATCTGAGAGAACCTCTGGTTCTGGATCTCGCAATGCTTTCATTCATAAGTCTTCCATACATTGTTCTTCATCACAACTTTCAGTTCTTCTACTTGATTGCTTTCATATCAAGCTTGGTAATCTTTCGATTATTGATGTAATGACTGGTTGCTCTAGTTTCTCTTCTTTCTTGGGATCTTCATGTTCTTCTTTAGTTTTTGGGTCCATGGAGTTTCTTATAGATTCCATGCCCTAGAGATTTCACTTCTTCCCTTCATCATAGGATCACTTATCTAGATGGCCAACCAGAAATTCTTTAGGAATTCCGAGGAAGTCTTCCTCTATGGATGAACTGAATGCATGTTGTCTTTCATGACTGTTACCATGGATATATACCTTTCATCATCTTCAATGGATCATAGGATTAGCTCCCTCCTAACCCTTG
>JASDQU010309287.1:217720-232033 GCA_032191745.1 Picea mariana
CGAGGAAGTCTTCCTCTATGGATGAACTGAATGCATGTTGTCTTTCATGACTGTTACCATGGATATATACCTTTCATCATCTTCAATGGATCATAGGATTAGCTCCCTCCTAACCCTTGCTTTATGTAAGAGTGCATATAATCAGCTCCCTCCGTCTGATAAATTCCATACTTCCATTTGCATCCTTATTGTCTTCTGTAATATATACTTGGCTCTTCTGTCTGACAGAGTCCACGCTTTCATCTTAGTTGTCATCATAAGTCTTTATCCAATTTCTCTTGATGTCTGACTTCTAAGTCTCTTCAAGATTGATTCTGATTTCGACTTATCTTGTAATAGATTTCACATGATATATTTCATTCTTTCATGTGTAATATCTAATGATAACTCTTTTCATCTTGTTTTTTCTTTCATAGGTATAGTTCCTCTTGGAACACATTATTTTCCGAGAGATATATATACAATATATGTACAAAGACAATGCAAGCAAGATATGTACAAGAAATAAGAAGAGTGTTGTTACCTTTTAGTAGAAGAAGTCTCTTCCATCCTACTTAGTCTTCTTTGTAGGTTCCTTTTCTTCAAAAATCGATGCTTCATGTTTCTCCTTCCTTTTCTTTAGCTCGAGACACTAATTTTTGTAGTGACCATACTTTTTATAGTTGAAGCATTGTATTTCTGAAATATGTTTTCTTTGTTTTGGCTTCCTTCTTGAATCAAACTTTCTTTTGTCCTTGAAGTTCTTGAATCTTGTTGTGAAGGCTTGACCATCGTACTTATTTTGGGGTTTTTCTTTTGCATTGATCCTTGATTCTTCTTGAGCACAACAAGTCCAAAGTTCTTCAAATGTTGGGTAATCCTTCCTTATGTTCATGCTTGCAGCAAATGCATCCCATGTCTTGGGAAGACCATTGAGTACTATGTTCACCAATTCCTTTTTTGAAGTGATCTCTTCAATAGCTTGTAGTTGATCTCTTAACTGGGATATCCTTACAAAGTATGATGTTATGTTTTTGCCATCGTTAATCTTCATGTCACGGAGCTCATTCTTCAGACTCCTAACTTGTCCAATGTTTCTGACTGATAAGATATTTGTTAGGGCATCATACATCTTCTTCGATGAGTCAAGATGGGAGATGTAGGTTATCAAGTGGTATTTTATGGAATCCACTATGATACTCATGGCATTGATGTCAATGTCTTGGAACTTCTCCATAGCTGCAACATTCTGCGGTTCCTTCTCTTCTCCTTCTTCAAACTCGGGCTTCACGATCTTTCCTTTCACAATATCCAACACTTTATTCTTAGCAAGGATGAGTTCAATCCTTGTCTTCCATGCTCTGAAGTTAGAGGCTCCATCTAGATTGTTCTTAGACTTCATAGAGTTCGTCATGTCTTGCTTGACTTGGTCAAACCCTAGATTTGACCAGAAATTCAAACTTCACATCTTGGCCTTCTGAGAGTACCAGGAGATGCACTGGGCTAGGGCACACTGATCTATCTGGAGATTAGGTCAATATCATCACTTAAGGTGCCTCAACAAGAGGTTTAGGGTTTCTGCAACTGCTTCTGCTAGTAACCCTAGCTGCAGTGCTTTTGGAAACTGCTCCTACTAGTAACCCTAGCGGCAGTTCCTCAACGAGCTCAATGTCTAGTGGCTATGTTTCCTTCCAAAACTTTAGGCTGACTGAAGGGGTGTGAGCCCATAACCTATTATAATATAGAATATGGTGTTCTCGTTTTACCATTGACGATACCTTCGTCACCAAACCATAGGCCAAAGCCTCCCTCTGAGCACCTTAACCTTGACTAAGAATTCCTCCGGAAGAAAACCCTAGGCTAGATAGCCAAACAAAGGGTAGTGCATCATTCCCTAAGCATAGTGCATCAAAAAAGACTGATCAGATAGTCCAAACCCTCGCCAATAGATAGTCCAAGCCAACCTTGAAAAATAGCTGTTGTTGTAGCTACACCCACAACCCTCCTCCACATGTGCGCACCAAACTGCAACTACAGTTCACACCAACTGGGAAACTGCAATTTTGAGATGCTATCAAATGAGAACTGGCACCATGTATTTATAGTAGTTCTTCCAGTTTTGCTAGGGCTGACTTCTCCTTCTAGATAAGTGTCTGTTCAGTATATTATTATTATTTCTGGTCGACTTCTTCTCTTGGAGGCTAATAACCTAATATAAATTATCTTCTTTAGATGACAAGGCTTCTAGGGTTATTAGCCAACTCATTAGGGTTTCTCTTGCTTCCCAGAGTCTTCTATTCTTGTTAGGTTCACATGTGGCAGTAAATACCTCCCGCAGCTACCATAATATTAACAGATTTAATGGGTAATCACCATTTAAATGCATTAGTATCCTGATATGGTAGATATAGACCAGTGAAAACCTTCCTTCGCAGGTGATATACCTATGAAACATGACCAAAGTTGTGTGCCATTCGGGTCGAATCTAGCTACGAGGTATTCCCCTTCTCCAATCCGAATTTTTCTTATCTGGAAGGAGGAATTCGTTTACAAATTCTATGACCACATGTTCTTTCTTCCACCATATTTCTCCTCCAACCATGAGCCTGCAATCCTTTTTGATAGTCTGTTCTATCACTAGCATCAACATCTTACCGATTTCGACCTCGTGACCATCGAAATTTAGAGTGAAATCCATGGAGACCTGCTCATCATAACCCTGAAAAGTGGTGAGGAATTCATACCACCCAGTGTCTCTAACCCTTTGAGCCATTTGAGGATAGGCTTCAATAAGTTTGGCACCCTATCATTCTATTCTGACAACCTGTCCTCTCCTATTTGGCACCATCAAAACACAATTCTGCAACCAGTGCCCTCGAGTTCCAAATTTTCCACCTCCAATTGTTAGTGTATACCATTCCTTCAAGTGGATACCTACATTCCTCATTGCAAGCCTGAATTTAGAAAACTTGAATAGGTAAGATATAATGATCATCAAGAAAAAGGGTGATTTGAAATGAGTCCTGTGCGAGTACACAACAATCGGATTCTGAAACGATTGAATTTGCAAATAATTTCCAAGATTTTGTGGGTGCATGCGAACTCTCAACCCATGATTTGTGTCGTCATAAAAAAATCGGGATGGAAGGCACATATCATGGCATGATTATTTGTCACTACGAGAATAGGCTTATTCCCGTAGAGTTATTAATGACTTAGCAAAAATTTGAAAATTTGAAATTCAAACAGGCATATAAGGAGACACCTCAATTTTAAACTGTGTGCTTTCAAAATCAAACTTAAATAAACTATCCCAAAACTGTAATGCAAACCAAAAGATACCAAAAAAAAAATTGAAAACAACTAGAAATAAAATTTGAAGTGCGGGTAAGGAAAAATTAGGATAAGGATTTCTCACTAAACCAAGACAAAATTAGAGACTAACAGGTTACATGATTGTTTGATGGATACTCTTGCTTATGGTATGGTTAATTCTTAAGGCATTCTTGGTATGGCTATTTTTATATGGTTTTATTGGTTCATTGACTAAGTGAGAAACACTCTTATGTTTCAGTACTGATATGGTTCTCATAGTATACTGGTTACTTATACATGATTGAGTAACATTCATATTGTATGGTTGAGGAGCATGAGTAAGTTTTTAGGGACCCTAGATGTGTTTTGATTGGTTATGGTACAGATTGGACAGTGAAGGGTAGAAGTGGATGTGACAGAGGATGCAAAAGATTTGAGTTTTTGTGGAGAGAGAAAACCCTAGTTCTTAAGGAGGCACACGCAGGCTGTTGTGAGCCAAACCGTTGTAGAACCCTGTTTCCCCCAGTTTGTAAATATAACTATAATGGACAAGATACTATGGAAAACTCAATATGTGTGAATGTTTGATTTGATGGACCTTTGTATAAAAGTTCGATGAATGTAAATTACGTTATTTAATAGAAAATGGATAAGTGTTGCATGACAGCTAGAAGGAGGGTGTGTTAAGAGAGACCATGAATGCTATGAAGGAGAGGATGAATGGAACCAAGAATGGTTGCGTTAACCTCCACCAAACTAGTACCTTACTGGATTTAATTTCTCAGGACTAGAACAGACCTCTGACTCGGAAATGAATTAAAGTCAGGTTGGTAGGTGGGAAGACCTCCTCAAGAGTTAATGAGGTGATGGGATAGAGCACCTATCTGTAAGGATTTCATACCTAAGCATAGACTCAGAATTAGAGCCACACAAAATCTTGTTGAGGAAGGAAAGAAAGGAAGGTGTGGTGGGCAGAGGAAGGCCTGCGAAAAGTGCAGAGACGAGAGACTGAGCTCTCGGGTTCAAGGCAGAACTAAGGGATGAACATGTTTTGCTAGCAGGAAATGGCTAGCAAGGTCATGATACAAGTTGATAAATGAGGTTGGTTCTCCTTGCTTGGTATTGTGTAAACTGTTGCCAAGATCATGCGGGAGGAGGAGAGTAACCTCCATCCCTTTTGTCGTTGAACCTGAAGAAAGGATTCTATCATAGAGGATCGTGGTATAGCTTGGGGGTGGTTAGTGGTAAATCCATTAGGAGTGATTGAGCTTATGGTTGGGTGGAAACGAGCACCTCTTTCATCAGTTGCTTCACATTATCTGGTTCTGATANAATGTATAGAGTATGAAAACACTTATCAGAACCAGATAAGTGTTTTCATACTCTATACATTGAATTCGAAATAATGGATGCATGCATGTATTTATATATCTATAAATGGTTTCTGTGTTGAAATGATTAAGTTCTATGAATGCATTTGTTTCCTTAAGAATCTTATGCTTTTCCTTGAATTTCCATATGCTCTGATTTAACTCTTGAAGATGTTTCCCTAGGGAGTTACCTCATAGTTACAGAGTCAGAGAAATACTTTTGGCACTGCTACTGTCTCGATAATCCCACAAGATTTCCTCCCTTTGCTTCAGAGTTTAAAGTTTTGTGGACTAGGAAGGCACTTCCTTCAAACTAGTAGTATAAGAGACCTTAGGCTCATGCCCATGGCCTCAACCAAATCCTGGAAAAGAGTATAGATAATAGCCCGAAATTACTCATATGGTCCATATGACCAGGGTCTAGGAACCCTACGCTAAGCCCGAAAGGAGCTATCTCTTGATGGTTTCAGAGCTTCAAGAGCTCAAAGCCCTGGGATGTCAAACTTCATGAAAATCAAATTCACCTGAATGATGGATTCACGAAAGGTTGTGAGTCATTGATCTGGGGAGTCTGTTGGGACCCCTTCTCGACTGTCCGATCACCTAATGGAAGGTTTCGAACGTGGCACTTTAACAGAGTCCTACCTCGGTAAAACAGAGTGGCAGTGAAGCCAAAACCTTCGAAGGACAGAGCCACGAGGTGACCAGAACCGTTGACCGAAGGATCCTTTGGGTTCCTTCCTAATCGTTAGATCTGGGCTACGGTCAACCTGGCGCTGACCAACCTAGGGAGAAAAGGTGATTATGTGCCTTCAAACCCTGAACGCCAAACTCCTGAAGTAACAAGAGTCGTAGATGAATCAAGAACCTGACAGAGGAGATGAATGTGAGTTATTCATCGAGAGGAAAACCGATCTCAGTCGTCATATTGACCTAAAAATCCACTAGAGTTAAATTATAAAACACCAGTCGTTCGATTAGATCGACGGTTGGGAATCATTGCGGAGCGTGAAGGAGAAATTAATGGATGTGTCATTTCATGACCTGCAATCAACCAAATTCGTTGATCTTGTTGGGGTGGAGGATCAACGACCATGATTAGAAAGAGTCGGGCGAGCACTTTTTAGATTGCATAGATTAAACTATTTGATAAAGAGCAAGCACATTGGGATTCCGCAATCGTTGTGAATCATCGATCTGTGAAAAAATGGGTATTGGCTGGATCTCGACCATGAGATCTGAGGGATGTGGAAAGACAATCATATTGAAGTGATGAGGCGTAGTGATTCCATCCATGGTGACATGGATTTAATCCTGACGAACCATGTGCCACCTAGATTCATGTGCATCAGCTACCCCATAGAGCCCTTGGAACGTGACATGTGTCATCCCAGGTGAGGGCACGTGTCACCCCTGACCAATATACGTGTCAGCCCTTGGTACATGCCCAACTAGCCAATGTGGTCGGTGAAGGGACTAGAATTCTGGGAGTCTAGGACTTCAGGACTCCAGAGGATTTGGGGTATAGTATCATAGAGATTCCAAAGGGACCCAAAGTGTCGAAGTAGCGAATTGTGGAGCGTAGATCTGATTCGTGTGTGTTTGCAAGTCCAGAGTTCAGTGGATTTGGAGTTAGGTGTGTCAAGAACACCTGAAGTCGGAAGTTCTAAAGTGTGAAAGAAGCATATTGAGTCGAACCCACCTGGAATCCTCGTGGCCTCGACCATTGAACACCCGAGGAACTTGGGAGAGGTATATTTTCCAGCTCTGAGCTTGATTCTGACCATGAGTCTATTACAATTATTGATCACCGAAATGTTGAAAACATAGAATGAAGACTGTCGAAGGATGACTACCAAACATCAAAGAAGGGATTCTCAACAAAAAATGCCAAACGTTGATTGCCAAAGGGATAAGGCCACGTGGCGATATTTTGGGATATCGGGGATTGGGAACTTGGAGTGTTTGGTGTCGAATGCTGAAGACCCCAATTTATCATGCCCGAGTAACTTCCACAGGCCATAACTTGCAGACCAGATCTCATATTTTAATGTGCCAGTGATCGTTAGAAAACTTGTGGCGAGCACTATCTAGTCGAGATCCTAAAATTAGAATTTGAGATAGTTAGGAAGAATGAAAATTTGATGCCCCATCCCTTGAAAGGGTACTTAGGGGTTAGGTGTGTTAAAAATTGGTATCAAAGCATGGTTACAATACTTGGCCTGCTTGGGATCATGGAAGAGTCTCTTAAAAACCATGTTTAAAGAAAATCTTAAGTACCTATTTCCTAAAGAGTCTGGTTAAATTATTACTAAAGAAAATAATGAAAACTTTCTACTTTGTGTGTGTATTTAAGAAATATGAACTATGCGTTGTTCATGAACTAATAGACTGTTATCTAACAACAAGTGTTTTTTCAGCACTCAAGTAGTCATTAAACCACAGGAAACTAAAAGCATAAAGGATGGTGACATGCCATGAGGTGGCGGATGGCTCCCACAATAGAGACGAAGAGTCTGAAAAGAGGAGGGCGGTGGAGACCCCTCCGGATGTGGCTGAAACTGTAAGCATCCTGATGGTCGAATTACAAATTTGTGAGGTCGACAAAAAGAGATTGATAAAAGAGAAAGAAAAACAAATGAAAATTAATGCAGTCTTGCTGCAAATCTTATCCGACATACAGAGACAGTTGCAGCATGGACCTGCAACTAGTCATGTGGACTGATGACATACGAAGAGAAGTCAAAGTCCATCTGAGATATGAAAACATGGTCCCATAAGTGGCCACACTAGGAGGAGTACCTCGAGGAAGGTCCAACCAGGAGACAAGGGACACTCATCAGGAGAGTCCTCTGGAAAGGAAACTGGAAACTCCAAGGGATCTTCTAGTAGAAAAAATAACTCACATTCTCAAAGGAAAGGAAAGAAGCAAAAGCATTCCAAAATTCATGACCCTAAAGAGTTCAAGAAAGCCAAACCATCCTCTTTCGATGGAGATATTAAGTAAGGGGAAGAGGCAGAAGCTTGGCTTCTTGGTTTAAAGAAGTACTTCAGAGTCCATGACTACTCAGAAAACTTGAAGGCTCGAATAGCCATCTTCAACCTGAAGGGAAAGGCTTTCATTTGGTGGGAGGATCTTAGGAATGTGAAAGGAATCCATGAGAAGGACTTGTCATGGAAACAGTTCGAGAAATAATTTAGGAGGAAGTATCTGTCATAGAAATACATGGATGGGAATACTAAGGAGTTATATGAACTCAGGCTAGGACAACTCACCATAGAGGAATATGTCAATAAATTCCTTGAACTGTTGAGGTATATATCCTAGATAAATGATGAAAAGGTAAAAGTGTAGGGATTTATTAGTGGGTTACCTCAGACCTATCGGGATAGGATTGATTTTGATGATCCAAAGACCTTAGAAGACACTATCTGAAAGGCAAGGTATTGTTATGAATAGTTTGGGCATTAGACAGAACATCGCAAGGACTAGAAGAAGAAGAGTAGTTCGGGATTCAAGAATCAGGGGTTTAAATCCTCAATATTTAAGAACTATAGGAAGGATTCAAGGATGAGCCTTCCTACGTGAAGGGTTTATTAGAATAATTTCTCCTCTCATAGTCAAAATAAACCTTTTGGATCAACCTTAGGAAAGACTGATAACCCAAAGATAGAACCCTTGAAGTGTTGGGGTTGAGGAGAAGAACATTTGCTGATGGATTTCCCACACAAACAATAAAAAAGTATGAGATTCTATGACATTCAAGAATCTACCATAGTCAATGATGTGAATATGATCATGCCATGAATTTATGCATCTTTGAATAATAAACAAGACAACCACCAAGCTTCAGTGGTGGAGATGGAAGGTATGATCGCCAACCATCTAGTTTCTATTTTAATTGACCCCTGTTCTAATTTGAGTTATGTGGCCCCTCAGACTGTTGATAAGTGAAAACTACATCCAGTTAGACATGTTAAGCCATGGTTGGTGCAACTAGCCATTGGAACCAAAAGAAAATTAGCAAAAGTCATACCATCTTGCCAAATTCATCATGGATGGATTTCCCACCCAAGCGACCCTTAACTTACTTCCTCTAGGATATTATGATATGTTGATTGGTATGGACTAGTTGGCTTCTTATAAAACTAAGTTGGATTTTTACCATAAAACTTTAGAATGTGTAAATGAATAAGGGATAAAGATAACCCTCCAAGGGATTCAAAATCCTGTCTCAGTGAGACAAATATCATCCCTTCAAATGAAAAAGTATTGCAGAAAGGGATGTCCTCTATATGCAATACAAGTGTTGGAATCTATTGAGGATTACAAACCCAACCTAGAGGACCACCCCATATTGAGAGAGTATAGAGACATGTTTCCATAAGAGGTACCAGGTCTACCTCTGAGAAGAGACATTGACTTCTCGATAGAACTGGCACCAGGAGGAGTGCAATGTCTAGAAAACCTTATAGGATGAGTACACCCAAGTTAGTTGGGCTCAAGCTACATCTAAAGGAAATGATGGACAAAGGCTACATCCAACCTAGTGTTTCTTCATGGGGAGCACCAGTCTTGTTTGTGAAGAAAAAAGATGTCACCCTTCGACTGTGCATAGATTATAGACAACTCAATAAGACAACTATAAAGAACAAGTACCCCTTACCAATAATTGATGACTTGTTCGACCAATTAGGGGGTGCTTCCATTTTCTCAAATATTGACTTAAGTTCTGGATACCATCAAGTCCGAATCAAGGATGAATACATCCACAAAACAGCCCTCAAGACCAGATATGGTCACTATGAATTTGTGGTGGTGCCATTTGGATTAACCAATTCCCCTGCCACTTTTATGTGCTTGATGAACAATCCACTCAGCAAATTCCTAGACATATTTGTATTGGTTTTCATTGATGATATTCTAATCTACCCCAAGAACAGAGAGGAGCATGAAGAATATATCATACTTGTACTTCAAGTACTATGAGAGCATCAGCTCTACGCTAAGTTTAGCAAGTGTGACTTTTTCCAGAAGAAAGTACATTACTTGGGATATGTTATTTTTGAAGAAGGGGTGGCAGTAGACCCTGACAACATCAGATCTATTATGGAATGGACTACCCAAAAGGATGTATCTGATATCAGATCCTTTATGGGCTTATCAGGATATCATAGAAGGTTTATAAAAGGATTTTCGAAGATTGGTTGTCCAATCACTTCCCTTCAAAAAACGGGGGTTAAATTCACTTGGACATCAAAATGTGAAGAAAGATTTTAGGAACTAAAATACCTTCTGAGCCATGCACCCATTTTGAAGATTCTAGACCCTGATAATGACTTCCTCATGTGCACATATGCCTACAAGGAAGAACTCGGAGGATTCCTTATGCAAGAAGGGCGTGCAATTTGCTACGAATCAAGAAAATTGAATGAGAATGAAGTCAATTATGTGACCCGTGATATAGAGTTGGATGCCATAGTGCACGATTTAAAAATGTGGAGGCATTACCTGCTAGATAGGATATTTATACTTATGATAGACCATTGTGAGTTAAGGCAAATGTTTGATCAACCAAAACTCAATGTCAGGAAAGCTAGGTGGATGGCTCTCCTGAGTGAGTTTGATTTTGAAATCAAACACATCAAAGGAAAGGAAAATAGGGTGGTCAATGCACTTAGAAGAAGTGTGAAAATGATTCACCTGGAAGTGGTGAGAACCTATGAAATGAATGTCAAGGAAAGAGTCAATAATGCACAAGAAACAAATGCATTCTTCAAGACCGTGACCTCATACCTAAGGAAAGAGCCTACAGGGCCAAAGTATGAAGGCTATTAGATGCTCAATGAAATCCTGTTGACTTACAAAAACAGATTGTATATCCCAAGTTGTGACAAATTGAAGAGGTTCATAATGGACGAACTACTCAAGAGACTCTATACTGGTCACCCAGGATATCATAAAATGATCACAACCACTAGGAAACAATTATATTAGCCTGGATCGAAAAAAAACATAGTTGACTATCTCAATAAGTGTCTAGAATGCCAGCAAGTTAAGGCAGAACACCACCACCCAACAAGATTGTTACAGCCTCTACCAATTCAAGAATGGAAATGGGAAACCATATCCATTGATTTCATCACCGGATTACCAAAATTAGCCAAGCAGAATGATTCCATCATGGTAGTGGTGGACAAATTGAGCAAGTTTGCTCACTTCATTCCTGTCAAATTGACTTGTAAGGCAATAGATATTGCCAACATATTCATGAAGGCGATATTCATACTACATGGAAAGCCTAGGGAGATTGTATCTGATAGAGATACAAAATTGACTTCAAGTTTTTGGAAATCCTTGATGGATGATTTTGAGACTAAACTGTTGTTTAGCACAACCTATCACCCTCAAACTGATGGACAGAGAGAAAGAGTAAACCAAATATTAGAAGACATGTTAAGCATGCATGTAATGCATCAACCTAAGAAGTGGGAAGACTACCTTCCATTGGTACAGATTTCCTACAACAATGGTTATCAAGAGTCACTAAAGATGAGCCATTTTGAAGCCCTCTATGGTAGACAGTGCAAGATTCTAATCAGTTGGAGTAATCCAGTGGATAGAATTACAATCGGACCAGACATGCTGAAAGAAATGGAACAACAAGTGATTTAGATAAAGCAAAATCTAAAAATTGCTTAGGATAGACAGAAAAGTTAGGCCGACAGAAAGAGAACTCCCAGAGAGTTCAAGACAGGAGACCATGTCTATCTCAGAGTTAGGCCCAAGAAGAGTTCCCTAAGAATGGGAGCTTGTGCCAATATGGAACCATGGTAATGTGGACCATTTAAGGTATTAGATAGAGTGGGACCTGTAGCCTATAGGATAGAACTCCCTCCCACATTAAAGGCACATAATGTTTTCCATGTTTCATTATTGAAGAAATATGTACACGATTTTAATCATATAATTGACTGGTTTTTTATCCAGGTGGAGCTTGAGGGAGAGTTTATGCCAAAACCTCAATGCATACTAAACAGGAAGGAAACCCCACTCAGGAACCGAACCATTACATAGGTCAAGGTGCAGTGGAAACACTTTGGCCCAGATGAGGCTACGTGGGAAATGGAGGATGCCATGAGACAGGCATATCCATTTTTATTCACTTCTCTATATACAGAGCATGTTGATAGATAAAATATCAAGGATGATGTTCCTTTAAGGGGGAGGGAATTGTAACACTCTGTTTCCACCAATTTGTAAATATAACTATAATGGCCAAGAGACTATGGAAAAATCAATATGTGTGAATGTTTGATTTGAAGGACCTTTGTATAAAAGGTTGTTGAATGTAAATTTTGTTATTTAATAGAAAATGGATAATTGTTGCATCACTGTTGGAAGGGGGGTGTGCTAAGAGATACCACAAATGCTATGAAAGAGACGGTTAAGGGGACCAGGAATGGTTGCGTTAACCTCCACCAAACCAATACCTTAGTGGATTTAATTTCTAAGGACCAGAACATACCTCTGACCCAAAAATGAATTAAAATTAGGCTGATAGGTGGGAGTATATACTCAAGAGTTAATGAGGGGATGGGGTAGATCACCCATCTATAAGGATTTCAGACTTGACCACGAAATGGGAATTCGAGCCACACACAATATTGTTGAGGAAGGTAAGAAAGGAAGGTATGGTGGATAGAGGAGGGTATGTGAAGAGTATAGAGATGATAGGTTGAGCTCTCAGGTTCAAGGAAGAACTAAGGGATGAAAGTGTTTTGGTCATAGGAAATGGCTAGCAAGGTCATGATACAAGCTGATAAACAAGGTTGGTCCTCCTTGCTTGGTATTATGTAAACTGTTTCCAAGATCCTACGAGAGGAGGAGAGTAACCTCCATCCCTATTGTCGCTGATCCTGAAGAAAGGATTCTATCACAGAGCATCGTGGTCTAGCTCGGGGGTGGCTAGTGGTAAATATGTTAGGAGTGACTGAGCCTATGGTTGGGTCGAAACGAGCACCTCTGTCATCAATTTCTCTGGTTGTGATAAGTGTTTTAATACTCTATACATTGAATTGGAAATAATGGATGCATGCATGTATTTATATATCTATAAATGGTTTATGTATTGAAATGATTAAGTTATGTGTATGCGTTTGTTTCCTTGAGAATATTATGCTTCTGCTTGATTTTCCATATGCTCTAGTTTAACTATCGAAGGTGTTTCCCCAGAGAATTACCTCGCAGATATAGATTCAGAGAAAACCTTTTGGCATTTCTACCATCTTGGTAATCCCATCTCCCCCTTGCTTCAAAACTTAAAGTTCTGTGAACTAGGAAGGTGCTTCCTTCAAACTAGTAGTCTAAGAGACCTTAGGCTCACGCCCATGGCCTTAACCAAATCCTGGAAAAGAGTAGAGTTGATAGCCCGAGATTCTTCGGATGGTCCATACGACCAGGGTCTAGGAACCCTGTGCTAAGCCCAAAAGGAGCTAGCTCTTGATGGTTTTGGAGCTTTGGGAGCTCAACGCCCTGGGATGTCAAAATTCATGATGGTCAAATTCACCCAAATGTCAAAGTTGCGAAAGGTTGTGAGTCATTGATCTGGGTAGCCCGTTGGGGCCCCTTCTCGACCGTCTAATCATCTAGTGGAAGGTTTCGCACGTGGTACTTCAGTGGAGTCCTAACTTGGTCAAACGAAGTGGAAGTGAAGCCAAAACCTCCAAAGGCCAGAGCTGTGAGGTGACCATAACTGTTGATCGAAGGAACCTTTGGGTTCCTTCCTAACCATTAGATTTGGGCTATGGTCAGCCCGACGCTGACCAACCTCAAGAGAAAATAGGAGTCAACATCTCCAAACCCTGAACGCCAAACTCCTGAAGTAACAAGAGTCGTATATGAATCAAGAACCTGACAAAGGAGATGAATGTGAGGCGTCCATCGGGAGGAAAACCAATCGCAATCATCAGATCGACCTAAAAATACACTAGAGTTAAAGGATCAAACATTAGTCGTTCGATTAGATTGACGGTTGGGAATCATTGCAAAGCATGAAGGAGAAATTAACGGACGTGTTAATTCATGGCCCGCAATCAACCAAATCCAATGATCTCGTCAGGGTGGAGAATCAAAGCCCATGATTAGAAAGAGTCGGGCGAGCACTTTTCAGATTGCGGAGATTGAAATCTTCTATAAAGAGAGAGCACATTGGGATTCTGCAATTGTTGTGAACCATCGATCTGTGAATAAATGTGTATTGGTCGGATCTCGACCGTGAGATCTGAGGGATGTGGAAAGATGATCAGACTGGAGTGACAAGGTGTAGTGACGCCATCCATGGTGATGTGGATTTAATCTTGATGAGCCACGTTCCACCTAGATTCATGCGCATCACCTACCCCATAGAGCCCTTGGAACGTGACATGTGTCATCCTGGGTGAGGGCACGTGTCGCCCATGACCCATCTATGTGTCATCCCCCGGTACATGCCCAAGTAGCCAACATGGTGGGTGAAGGGACTAGAATTCTGGGAGTTGTTATTGGATAAATCCATAGGTGTGGACACTAACCGATCTCTCTAGATCCACCTAGATCTAGAACAAAGCAAGACAGAACATGACTCTTTCCCTAGATTTTGACCATTGA
>JASDQU010309287.1:232228-242480 GCA_032191745.1 Picea mariana
TCATATTAATGGAAAGTAAAGATTACAACCTAAGACTTGATGTCGCAAACTTCATTTCGATGGCCCTTGGCTCCGACACACACACTTGCTCACTTGCATGAAGAAGATCAACCCCTTTGGATAAACTTGTTGGAGTCTCCAAGCTACTGTAGCTTCAGTCCTTCACACAATTCTTTCACTAATTCTCCAATGAATCTTGCTTAACCTTTCTTAACCTTTTCCATGCAAATTTCCTCAATATATAGGAGATAATGAATTAGTTACTTGGATAAGAATGATCCCAAAATATCAGGGAATCCAGTACTAGAATAACCATTCGAATGCCATCTCATCCTTCTAGAAGATTCCCTTCTAGAAGCATCAAGAATTCATCTTTTTCCCTTCTTTAGAAAGAGTTCGCACCCTAGCAGTTCAACACAGTGGGAACTTCTCGCACCTTGGATTTAAGTAGACTGCGAGAATCATGCATTCTCGCAGGCAAATATACTAGCAGCCTACAAACCTCCTTCAAAAATGATATTTCTGGAAAGAGAAGAAAGTAACTTTTCTCAGGAGAAAGTTCTTATCAAGAGCCTGAGTACACCATCATCAATACATCATCATGATGACCAAAATCATGGGTAATAGAATGCCCCCCAAAGTATGAGGGTGGAACTAGTGACAGCCGACAGACTTTGTAAGTTGCATGTGTGTGTCGAAAACCAGGAGCACATCTAATTGGAAACCTGCAAACAACCAAGCATCTGCAGAATATCATATATATCAATTCTAAGGTAGGAATTCCCATACTCAGATCACATATTGATGAAATTATAGATATGGGTCATGGCCACCAATCATACACTGTGGATCCATGCCATCAAAGTATAGCATAGCCACTGGAATACACTGTGGATCTATGCGAGAAATTTCAAATCAAGACGACATAGTCATGAGACATACACAGTGGATCTGTGTGTCATAAATTATACATACTCCATCGCAACCTGGATCACAGAGATGATATACAAGGTCTTCAATCTCGTCGCCCAAAGTACGAATCTAACCATGTGATTACATGTGTTGAAGTCGAACATGGTAGAAACCACTTGATTATTGGTCATTGATGAAACCTTTAACAAGTGCGAGGGAAATCACCATTGATGTCGATGAATCCCAAGGTACTATAGTGCAATCCATCGAGTGTGAATAAATGAGTTGAAGTCGAAAATCCAATGGAATCTTTCGATTTGGGGTCAATGATGTAAACCCACTGTCGAAAGAGAGAAAACCTGCCATTGAGGCATGCAAGCTCCAAGGTACTAAATAATTTCTAAGTATTGATTCTAGATAATGAGCTGAAGTCGATGGAACAAAACTCTTCACAGGAGGGCCTTGATGTATCCCCCATCAATGACATGAAATGAGTAACAGATTTTGAAAGTGAAACAGAGTAGGACTTGGACACAGGGAAGGCCAACATGGAAAGAATGGATAACTACAGATGGCCGACTCAATATAGGTTTCAGATGGACTTCTCTTGAACGTATGAATGACACGACCAATGATTTAGTAGCATTGACTCAAAGATGACACAGGGAATGAACTTGTAACAAATCTAATGAGAGGCAAATGGATTTCCCAAATCGGCTTCGAATGATGAATAGGGGGTGTCATGTTCAAGAGCGACACTTACTGCGAATCAATACGACGGTGAAAACATATCCCTTTCCAAAATTTCCCCCCACCATTTCTGGCAAGTACCTCTTTATTTTTACGCAATCTTGAGGAAGATAACATATGCTTGTTGATATAAGCTCATCCTTTGGATGAGTCCCTCAGAGTATGTTTAACGAACCCTAATAAGGAGTGGTTCGGTCCCATCACGGGTCTGTCAATGTTTGTTTAACGAGTCCAGAGATAGAAAACTCGAAGGTTTTTCAAGATTATAGAGTTTGGAAAAACACTTAAAAGATAACTCTCTCAGTTCCTTTTTCGTAAAATAGTCTGGATGAGACCGAAAAAGAGATAAATTATCGCTCACCAGACGCTTACTTCAAATACTTTATCGAGCATGAAAATAGCAAGGTCGCTCGGCGATCTTTTCATGTTTAGAGAGTCTGAAAAGAGCTTAAAGAGGACTCCAGGGAGGTTCCTTTCTTGTATAACCTTGTTGAGCCCAAAAAAGTGATAAAAGTACGCTCGATCACGTTCTCATGTATTTATGAGTGCAAGAATGGACAAAATGATGCTCGAGGTTTTATGTAAAAACCATAAAAAACAATCAAAAACACGCGATAACAAAGAAAAACATCTCTGTATCCCTATATTTAATCATCAAAGTCATCATGCTTGCAAGAATTACACTCAACATGACATTAGGGATTAGGGTTTAATCAATAAATAATCATAAAAAACCAAAATGATATAGTAAAAGTAAATAAAAGGAGTAAATACTCTTTTTACCATACCATTTTTACATTTCCACTATTGAGCTCAAAAAAAACCCCTCTTTTACCCTCCAAGTTCGACATCAGATTGCGGGAGCTACAAGAGACCATTCAACGAGCCGTCTACGACAGTTAGGTAGGCTCTTCATCCTTAACATTTTCATGGTTTAATTTTGTAATTTCATTGGTTAAATTTTCAGTTTCAAGTTGATTTTCCAAGCCCTATATGCATGCTGCCATTCTCGCAGGCAGGCAATACAGAGCCTACGAGAATGAGGAATTCTTGTAGGTGAGCCTAAGGCCACCTGTGATGTTCTCACACTGTGCACACAGGGCACCTGCGAGAACCGCAAAGCCCAAAAAAATTTTAAATTTTTTCCCAATGAAAAAAAAAAATCCAAAGCATGAAAAAAATTATTAATCCTCTTATTGTGTTCCTTTTGCAGATAATTGGCCATCAACATGGTGCTAGAGTGGCATGAAAGGGAACATGAAGAGGATAATGCAATGGCCGAAAATCATCCACCTACCATAGCTTCTTTGACAGACTGTGGGATCTTGAAGTACTTTCGCATCCCGGGCATGAGGGCCCAAGTCAGACTATTAGAGTACCTGGTGCGTATGTGTGACCCTTAGCAGTAGGTGTTTCATGTGAGGGTCCACACATTTTCCTTAGACATTGAGGACATTTACTTTTTTTACTATTTTGTCATGGCGAGGGTACTATGTGAGCCTGACAGGTAGTAGAGGTGGTGGGCTAAAGATGAGTGAGTACTGTAATTTACACTACGTCCTCGAGGCCGAGAGAAAGAAAGGAAAAGTGGCTATCTGGGGGGTATGAGAATTGACCCTCCGTACTATCTTTTTCACTATAGCTCGGATGGCTAGGAGTTTTTCTCCTCATATGGCATTGTAGAGTTACTTCCAGTATGCTATAGAGTGTACTGAGCCTCGAGTGTTCAAATGGGTAGATGTTGTGCTGAGCAGTATAAAAAAACAATTAACCAAATGTAGGCGGGGTGACCTTAAGCAATTCGGGTACGGATATTTGCTGGTATCCTTCTTCCTTGAGTGGGTCCCATTACTGAGGCTACAGGTGGAGTGGAATTTACCGGCTCCCAGGGATCCGCGAATGCTAAGATGGTATCGCCTCATGGCTCGACACGTAGCAGGACCTATCATCAAATATGATTATACTTTCTTTGACTGGCTTCAACCACAGATGTTGATGGTTGATGACTATGCTTATGTCGGGCTGGATTTTCGAGGAGATCCAGATTTAGTATTACCAGAGGATGCTCAGTGGGGGGACCTTGATAAGAAGTACACACATTTTCTCTTTTTAAATGTTTTTGAATTTTTTATCATATTCAAATGTTTTTATTTTATATGTTCGTCCAAAGACTAATACAAAATCATTTTTTGATAACACATATGTTGGACATTACAGACCTCCTGGCACTTCTCCCATCCAGCGGCGAGGAGAGGTAGCGGCAGCACCACAGTATGTTGAGGATTATCAAGTGGTGGAACAGAATCTAGAGGGCCTGACTGCAGACATTCCAGACATGACTCTGGAAGAGGTTCCACGACGCGATCAATGTCATACTGTACGGGTACCAGCATCTATGAGTCGACTGCTCCGTAGGGTTGCTAGAGCAGTCGTGTGTTACCGTGAACGTCATCCATGACGTCACTTTGTAGAAGATATGAGCTTCAAATTTTCACATTTTGGTCTTCAGACAAACTTTTTGTAAAAAACTCTTTTGATCATTATATATACAGACAGATTCTACCGGTTTACTTTATATAGTGTGAATTTTGATGTGTTTGATTTATAAATGATTCAAATGTCTGTCTAATACATAATTAGCCAATGCATATGTTAATGTATTTAGACATCTAGGAATATGTTGATATTCAATGTAATCAAAATAACGTTCCAAGAGGCGAATTCACAAATACACCCGTAACAAAGTAGGACTTCAAATAGAGTAGATATTACTTAACTGTAGTACTACAAGCTATGAGTCAAGTCGCACAACCAAATGACGAATTCTGAGCGAGATAGCGTCAACCAATAATTCAATAACGATGCTATACTCTGCGATGTTGTTGGTCACACGGCCAAGGCACACACCTCGTAAAGATACAAGTTCATTTATTGGGGTATAATTTCCCACTCAATGGAAGCAAGGTTCTGAGTACTATGACTAGCACCATCAGCGAAGCCAATATAGGGTAGCAAAGACTCCGACATCTGGAAATCAAACACAACGTCACATAAAGGCAGAGACCAGATAACGATAAAAGAAAGCTATAGTAACACACATAAAGTATGATACATTAAAATACAAGTACTTGTGCACAAATGATTTATGCATAGTACTTCTTCAAATACAACCCATTCCTGAGTTCACTTAAAGGGATACCATCGTAATCTACCAACTCATACACTCCCTTTTCCAAAACTCAGCGAACAATATAAGGACCTCGCCACATGGGTTCGAATTTTCCAGCTCCTAACACATCTCGATCTTGTTCATAGAGAAGAACAAGATCACCTTCGGAGAAAACGTGAGGCTTGACATGCTTGTGGTATTGAGCCTTGACACGTTTTTTCTGGGCTTCTATTACTAGAGTGGCGTCACGTCGAGTTTCGTCTAATCGCATAAGATACAATAGACGTTCTTCTTCAGCAGAAGTGTTAGGGAGGAGTTCAACATCTAGCTTCAGAGAGGGTATCTCACATTCTATAGGAAGAATGGCTTCCACACCATAGACTAACCGAAAAGGCATAAACCCAGTAGCGGACTTGAAAGATATCTGGTACGCCCACAATGCTGAAAACAACATTGTGTGCAAACTTGTTTTATGAATTCCTATCATCCGTCGAAGCATAGTTATGAGAAATTTGTTGATTTCTTCGACCTGGTCGTTAGCTTGTGGATAATAGGGCATTGAGTTATCATGGAGAATACCCAACTTTTTTGTAAGTTCAGACATCATAAAGTTCCTAAAGTGGCTACCATGATCAGTGACGATAGCTTGGGGAACACCAAAATGAGCTATGACGTGATTAAAAAGAAACAAGGCTGCAGTCTTTCCAGTATTGTCGAATGTCGGCATCGCCTCGACCCATTTCGTAAAGTAATCAACGGCTACAATGATGTAACCATGACCTCCGGCCGAGTGATGGTGACATGTCATGAAATCGATGCCCCATTTCGCAAAAGGACCCACTGAGACCATAGGATGAAGGGGAGTAGGATGTGACCAAATTTTCTGGTTGTAGGTCTAGCAGGCATGGAATTTCTAAACGGTAGTAATGTAGTCATTAAAAAAAGAAGGCCAAAAATACCCTGTGCGTAAGATCTTCTAGGCAGTAGCATACCCAAACATATGACCACCACATGCTCCAGAATGGTAGTCATTTAGAGCTTTCTCGGCTTCATCAAACGTTAGACAACATCGAAAAACAGAGTCAATTCCCCGACAGTAAAGAGTATCCCCGAGGATAATGTATTGACAATCTTGATAGTGTATGTGACGTTGTTCAGTACTATATAAAGCAGGCTGGAAAGTCTAGGTTTGGAGATATATAATGATATCCCCATACCAAAGATCGCTGGTGCTAATAAGGAAAAGAGATTCATCAGGTAATAAATCCACTGCTATGTTTCCATTGCAGAGTGAGGAAAATCGCATATCAACTCAGCAAAAACTAAGGATTTCTTAGACTTGGCGCGATCGAATTCCAAGTCAAACTCCTAGAGTATGACAATCCATTTGGAGTATTTTCCCCCTAGCAATTGACGTGTCAAAATATGTTGCATAGGGTTGCAATGAGAAATCATCGTAGTCTTACGTGAGAGGATATAATGCCGGAAGCGTTGGACGGCTTGAACGGCAACCAAGGCTAGTTTTTCGACATGTTTATACTTGATTTCAGTTGGTGTGAGACTTTGACTCAAGTAGTAAATAACATGTTTGTCGTGTGCAGCATCCTCTTGGACAAGAACCATGCCAATAGTGTACTCTAAGGCAACAATATAAAGGAAATAATCGTGACTGTAATTGGGAGGAAAGAGAACCGGAGCTTGCGTGAGGGACAACTTCAAAGCTTCAAAATCATTGTTGGCAATGGTATCCTAGACGAACACTGAATCTTTCTTTAGTAGACACGTAAAACCACGAGTGATCTCGGCGTAGTTAGGGATAAAACGACGAAGAAAGTTTGCTTTCCCCTGCAAACTTTGTAACTGGCGCAGTGTAGAAGGAGGAGGGATATTAAGAATCGCCTCAACCTTAATAGGATCCGCCCGGATCCCTTGACGCGAAACGATAAAACCTATAAGACGGTCAGATTCTACGCAAAAAAACCATTTATGAGGATTTAAATGTATACGATAGAACCAACAGCGAATGAAAATGGCTCGGAGGTGGGTAGGGTGATCGACTCTACACATAGAATGAGCGAGTAAATCGTCCAAATAGGGTTGAACGATATGCTTGATATCATGAAAAGAATCAGACATAGCACGTTGAAACGTCGCACTCACGTTCTTAAGACCGAAAGGAAGTTTCCTATAGGCAAAAGTACCCCAAGGACAAATAAACGCAGTCTTATGTTGATCCTCAGGAGCAATGTTAATTTGATTATAGCCAAAGAAACCATCCATGAGAGAGAAGATCTCACTTCCGGTGCAGTCATCAACAATCTGATCGACAAAGGGGGTAGGAAAGTTTTCTTTGGGACAAGCTTTGTTAATATCCCTATAATCAACACATACACGAATACTGCCACCTTTCTTGTCAATCGGGACAGGATTGGAAACCCATTCTGTAAGAGCCACTAGATAAATAAAGTCGGCTTTCAGAATTTTTTCAACTTCAAGCTTGATAGCAGTTGCTTTATGTGGGTGAACTGGATGAAGGCATTGTCGGATGGGTTTAGCGTCGGGGTATGTCTTTATATCATGTACAACAATTGCAGGGTCGATACCTGGCATTTCTTCGTAGCTCCAGGCGAAGATGTCACGAAATTATTTGAATAGAGATGTATAGGTGACGATTTCGTCGAAAGAACATGAAGCTCCAATATGGACATTTTCGACAATCCTAGCTTTAATGGATATGTCAATAGGAATCGTGGGTGAGATATTACTTGAGTTCCCTTCGGAAAACACATCGTGTGTAGACGCGGGAACCATCGAGATGACAACAATGGTCGACGTAGTCGAAATCCATTGATAGTTCTCAAGAGTGTGTTGTTCCAGAAAGAGTATGGAATGATGATGCCCATCGTCCCATGGGGTGTCCTCCATGACTGACATGACCATCTCGTCAGTGGGAAAAATAACATGAAAAGGATCAGTAGACAACTCATCAAGAGAGGGGGTAGAAGGTGTTGCTGATTGAATGGCCTGATAAGCGGGTTCAACCGGACTTAACGGCATTGCGTCACCGAAACGAAGATGATCTCCAGGATCAGGGACTATCCAAGGGTCGAAAGACACAGGAAGTTCGTGAGGCACGGTGGAAATCATGTTGATAGAAGCAACAGACAGGCATGGAACATCGGGTGGTGGAATGGGGAAAGTATCCATTAATGAGGAGTCCTTTAAAAGGCCTACACCGACATTCTCATAACCCAGCGGGGTTTTATCAATAAACGGTATATTTCCAGTACAAGTATCAGAATTGAAGAAGGCGAGTTGGTCAACGGTAACAACCTTTCCTTCATGAGGGAAACGTACTACACGGAAAAGTGTTGACACAACGGAGTGCATGTAATCGGTCCAGCTGTGACCAAGTAGAATATTATAATCAAGGGGAGCGTCAAAGACTTCCACTTTGACTTGGACCATCTTACCTTCTAGTGTAATGGGAAATGAAGGAAGAACACCGTAGGGCTTAAAACCAGAGCCATTGAAGACTTTAAGAGTGTTCTAGGATTCATTCAAAGGAGGAGAGCCAATGGCTTTCCAACAAGCAAGAGACATAACACAAGTCGAGGCTCCCTCATCGATAATAGTTCGACAAATGTTCTTGTCTGAGACAACAACTTGTACTTGAAACGCGAGTTGAGGGGGTAACCTTGGAATGTGATCTTCCAAGTCAAAGACTATCAAATTGGTATTTGTCAGGTCAATTCCACCTATAGCTTTCAACATTGCCTTCCGTTGTGCAGGACAAGACTGAAGGACTTCAAGGGCTGACATCGTTGAAGGTGCCTGGGCCAGATCTTCAACAATGTTGTAGTTCTGGGCTGCACAAGCATGAGGATTGAAAGTCGATTTCCATAGGACGCCCTTAGGGGGGGGTCGCAAAACTGTGTCGAGGCTCGGGCGTTTGATATGAAGAGGACCGTTAGTAGGTGGAGTCACGGGAGAAGGTTGTGCCAAAACAGGAGGTAAATCGTCAACCTTCTCCTTAGATGGAGAATAATCTTTGGCTCGATTAGTGAGTCCAACGTTATTCTTCTTAGAATCACCAGTACGCATCAAAACATATGATTTCATAGAAGAGGAGGGTTGGTCATGAATGACCAACTGAGCCTGTTGTTGAGACGGGAAGGGTTGGGACAAGACAGTCGGTGTAGGTGATTTCGGTGTTCCTTGAAGGAACTTAGTGACCTCGGCACGTCGTGGACAATCCTTCATGTAATGATCATCACCACAGATAAGGAAAGGGTGTCGTGGTTTGCGCTTATCCCGATCTTCAACAGGAGTAGTTTTAGGTTGCTCTGTTTGATTATTATTTTTTCCCTCCTTATTCTTACCTCTCCCCTTTTTAGATTTGTTTTTACCGGCTGGGGTAGATTGGACAGCATTTACCTCAAAAGTTTTTCCAGTGGGAGGGGCAGGAGACAGAGCATTTTGAACATTAGAAGAAGAATATTTAGGGTTTTTGCTTGAAACAGAATGTGATTGGGCTTGGGCAGTACCAATCACACCGTCAGCTGCATGCGAGGCAGCTAGAGTAGTTGAAGTGTTGGAAGCATTAGGACGAGATAACTCAGGTAGTAAATCATAAAGTGTTCTCGTTTGTGAATAAACGAGATCAATATATTGAGCACGAATTATAGCCTACTCTTCCTTGACAACACCACCCATGACAATGTCCTTACCAATTTTGTTCACAAATGATTTTGTAAACCATTCTGCCAGTAACTAATCAGGAAGCTCAAGTTTAATGAGACAGTGTCTCCTTCGCCATTCATGGATATGATCCGATATATGAGTGCCTTTAGTCTATTTGAAGGAAGTCAAAATCTCAGTCCCGGTATCATAATGGATCAGTAACTGGTAATGTGTAAGGAAAGACATATCTAGGGTGTTGAAATCAGAGAAGAAACCTTGGGCAATTCAATATACCACTTTGCAGCAGAACCAGTAAGAGTTCGTTGAAAAAGACATAAATGAATAGAGTCATCCATCAACAAGTTGGATGAACACCATAGGTGAAAAGTCATAACGTGATTGTTCGGGTCCTCTCCCACTTTTCCATCGAATTTAGGAATGTCTGATGGAAGCTTGGCTGGAATAGCAGGCCATTAGGGAGAGTGATGAATAGGATCATTTAAAATCCTAGACAAATCCGGCAAATCCAAAGTAGCGAGAAAAGGTAACTGTCGATTCATCTGTGGGTACTGATGGCTTTGGGGTGGAAGCCCTGTCGGCAAACTAGTAGGACCGTAAGAAGTCCGCGAATAATGGGAAGACCCAGGCAGATTTGATGGTGGTTGGAGAGGATAGTAGCTCGATGATCTAAAATTGAAGAAGACTTGAAAAACTTGAAAACTTATTGCAAGTGAAATG
>JASDQU010309288.1:6863-18335 GCA_032191745.1 Picea mariana
AGGATTGATGCGCCGCATTGCTGCATTGCTAGCACTTATTGTTGTAAAGAGATGTGGGTTCACAAACAGGGCTATTATTGGAAATTGGATGGAATAGTCCAGGTGGGGTTGGGGAGCGAGTTGACTCAGCTTCAAACTCTACTTCAGTCAGCGCGACCCCTCGACCGGGCACGACTGAGTGACTTGAAGCTCTGGAAGCCTAGACAGCGGAGTGCCTATATGAGCAACTACTATGTGACGATTACTACTCCCCACCAGCTAGATCTCATGGATCATCAGTGGAATACAAGAAAATAGCATAAAAATACCCGTGATCAGAAGATGAATGCAGATCTGATGCATGCACAGATAGATTGGCAAAAATGTGCGATTCCGAAGAAGTACGATAATCGTTACCAGATGGAAAACTTGTCTAGAAGGATAGACCATTGGAATGCACTGGAAATTGCTCCAATATAAGCGCCCTGGCATCTAGACTGAAATGGATGAGTGCCAGATGTCAGATCTGATCTCTGAGGCACTGGATCTAGACCCCTGGGGGTTTGCACACCTCCTGGGATACTGGATGCACCCCAAATGATTCCACCAATAGAATCTGCTACTATAAGACTCAAAATGATCGTCTCACCAAATGCAGAACTGGGTCGGAAGGGTTTCCCCATATTTTCTCTGATGCTTTGTCTGCAACCTCAAATGTCCTGCCGGAAGAGCTGCGCCCTAAATGGTTGGATGATGCACCTTTCAAGATTCCACTGTCAAAATCTGATGGGAAGTGTCTCAATATATGCACCCTGGCTGGATCTCAACTGGGTCGGAAGGAAAATGCAATCTGAGCTCGGACCTCGTGGAACTCCACAAACCCTCAATCTGACTTGCATCTTCACTGGCTGAGATGCGCACATTGCAACTGGATACTCCTGAATAGCACGATGAAATACCTATATGGTATTTGCAATGGGCTAGGGTGTGTCTCTCAACACCGAAACCGATCAATGGTGGTGGTTTCCTCCAGAAATCCACAAAATATTAAAGTCGACTCTCTTCCTCCTCTAGGAACTCTCAGCATCAAATCATAACAATGCATAATGAGGAATTAGGTCAAATTCCTCCCTTTATACCCTTCCTGATCTAATTCACCATTGAACTCACTTAAGCTAGGTGCTTTTCCTCCTTAGGTGAATACTTAATTAATTAAGTCCCCCTTTAGCACCTTTTCATTCTAATTCTTCGTTGACTTAGGCTTAAGTGACTTTTCCTAAGTTTTTGGCTTAATTCATAGTTTAGCCACCAAATCACCCTTATTTCTCCATCTTGTTCCCTGTTTGTGCCTGACTATAGTCTATGAGAACACATAGACTACTAAGTCACCCCCTGCTAGCCTACTCTTGGGAACATGACATCACATGTTGTCATCAATGCCAACCCTTGAAGAAAGTTCGGTAGCAAATTTCGGTAGTACAAAGGTTTGGGTAATAGACCCAAGTTTGTTTGATGTATAATGGTGTGAGTTTTACTATATTGGAAGGTAATACTATTCTAGATGTATAGTACATGTCATGCCATTTCCGGTGGTATGTGGAACGTACATAACTCCTCACGGTTAGAGAGTTATGGCCATGTGAAGTTGGATAACCCTCATGAGTCATCTAGAAGCCCCAGAAGGTCAAAGTAGTCAAAGTGGTTGCAAAGAAGAAAATATTTAAATAATAAAGTGAAGTGATGAGTGTATTATAAATCAAAGTGGATACAAAATAAATTATTTAAATAATAAAGTTAATGGAAAAATTACTAAGTGGACAAGTGGTTAGAAGTGGGTTAACCCTAAAATAAGGAAAGTGGTTTAAGATGGTTAGAAGGTAACCCCTTGAGGAAGCTACATAAAAGTATAAATAAGAGGCAAGGGTCTCTCATTTAATTACACTTGAGCATATTGAATATCTACAAGTGACTGAGGTAACCAAAGGATATCTAAGGCAAATTTTAGAGGGAAGGTGAACTAAACAAGGACGGAATTCAAGGGAGGATAAAGTCTTTTGATGATGCTTTCTAAGGTATGCTATTTACAGGTCATCTCACAATTTTTGGAATAATTTTTTTTACAATGATTTAGACAGTGAAATTTGGAGGCCATTGAGAAAAAATGTCCAAGTAATTCTGATAAAAAATTCATCTTGTGGGTCGTTGTATTTTGTGAGTTACACTTCGTGGAAAACAAGGTTTGTGGCTAGTCCTGAAACTAGTCTAAAACATCTGTTTCGGGTAAAAACGTCATAACTTCTTCATAACAGATCCAAATTAAGTAAGAACAAATGTATTGGTTAGAGTAAAGTCTATAGTATGTTATGTACCATTTTCATTTCTATACAACAAATATTCCGTGCGGGGAATTCTCTACAAGTTTGATCTCTAGAATAAGCCATAATTCAGCAAGGTATGTCATTTTTGCTATAACTCCTTTTATGGGAGGTTCCAAGAAGTGAAACCTGGAGAAATTGTAGACAAGACACTAAAGAACATTGTGTACTAATTTTAGACCTTTATTCATTACAGGTACATAGTTATAATTATTTCAAGTTAGGGTTGTTGACTAATCCAAAACTAGTCATGTGAGACTAAAGTAAAATTTGATGAAAATGCTAGTCTCTTGTTAAGGAAGGTTTGCAGGAATGTGATCATATACACCAGGTCTATTACAAAGTTACAAATCAGATTTGGAAGATGAAATTGATGAGGGATTTTGGTTGAGGTACATGTTGGGTACATGGTTGAGACAAGTAGTTGATTAGTTGGCACATACATGAGGTGTATAATTGATGATGTTGGTACATCTTGACGAGTCATAGTTGATGAGTAGTTGATGCATGACCAATACATACTTGGTACATGGTTGGAGGCACTTGTTAGTAGTATTGTTGACACATGGTTTATGGATGATGTAACATACTTGTCTTGGTATATTATTAGAAGCACATATTGATGATGATTATGAGTTGTTGTGTTATGCTTGGTTGATGCACATCTTGTTGATATTGTGCATATGGTTGAGATTTGTCTTGGTGATTGATCTTGGTGAGTAGATGATATTTGGTTGATAAGATTGATGAGACATGTGGTTGTGATAGGTTGTTTAGACATGTTATTGTGACAATTTATTTGTACAAGTTTGGTGCATGGTTGATGCACTTGTTTATAGTAGAGGTTGAGGTATACGTTGATGTATGGTACATGCTAGCACATGTTATTGGTATAGGTTGTTATAGGTTGGTTAGTGCAGGTTGATTGGTATAGGTTTACAACAGTATATCTCACAGTGATAGTGGTTCCATCATTCTACTTATATTTCAGTGCAGTTGGACAGGGTAATGATAGGTGGTTGTATCCACCTTCTAGTTGTAGCCGGAGAACATAGGGGGTTGTAGCCTCCTTCTGGCTGTAGCCAGAGAATTGGGGAGTTGGAGCTTCCCTCAAGTTGTAGCCTGAGAAACTAGGGGGTTGGAGCCTCCTTCCAGTTGCAGCTGGAAAACAAACGAAGTTGGTGCTTCCAATGAATGTAATTCTTAAAGACATATAAGAAAAAACATTCTGTGGTTTTCTTTTGCTTTGGGTTTCCACATAAAAACATTGGTGTACTGTGTATGTGTATGATTGCTCATTTTTTCATTGTTTATTTACTTTGCAACTATTGGATGATAATGCTACATTGATATAACACTTGCATTTTATGGTTAAAAAGGATCTAATTGCTCTATTACTGATTCACCCCCCTTCTCAGTAATCCAACATGTAATAAGTGCACAATCCATAGAACCCACACAACTCTGTAAGGGTCTTAGGCAGTGGCCAATCCAATATGGCATGTATCTTCTCTAGATGCACCTGCACACCATGCACACTAATCACATGGCCCAAATACAAAATTTTTGTCATGCAAAATTCACATTTAGATGCCTGAGCATATAATCACTACTCCCCCATAATGTTGGATACCTCGTCCAACTTCCTGAAGTGGTCCTCCCATGTCCTGTAGTATATAAGGATATCATCAAAGAAAACCAAAAGAAAATTTTGTAACTGCTTGTTGAAAATGTGGTTCATGCAAGTCTAGAAAGTAGCAGGTGCATTGGTCAACCCAAAAGGAATGACCAAGAACTCATAGTTCCCATAATAGCCCCTGAAATCAGTCTTGTGAACATCCTTCTCCCTGACCCTGATTTGGTGATATCCCGATCGAAGATCAATCTTCGGTAAGTATACTACCCCATGCAATTCATCCAACAACTCATCGATCCTGGGAATAGGATATTTGTTTTTGATAGTTTTTTTATTCAGAGCTTGATAGTTAAAACATATCCCCATAGTTTCGTCCTTCTTAACCAAGACCACTAAAGAAGAGAATGGACTAGAACTAGGTCTGATATGCCCCATATCTAAAAAATCCTTTATTTCCTTCTCTATTTCATCCTTGAACTTCTTTGAGTGACTGTAAGGAGTATTTATCATTGGTTTTTACCCTTCTTCTATCTCAATGGTGTGTGTTGACGATTAAAAAACGTCAACGAAGTTTCGCTCACAAAGTGTTGCTAAAAGTCTATTATTATAAAAATCAAATAATACTAGTAGGTGGGACCCCCTTAAACTATTGAAGATCAGATCTGTTCATTTTTTATGTTATGATGATGTGCGACATGACTTACATGGTTGATGAGATCTTGTTTTTATTGGTCATGATTTGAGCTTATGAATTATTGATTCCTTATGTTACTACAACCTATGCTATTCATTAATATCATTGCTATATGTTCTTATCACACCTGCACAACAAACATGTTAGTGAAATTACATGAAGGGCAGTTTTGAGAAAGGAAAAAATACTATAACAAATGCAAAGAAAAGGGATCCAATTTTGCAATACTACATGCAAACAATTGGAAGGAAATATGAAACAATTGCAAAAGGGAAGAATTTAAAGCTATCCTATAAACTATACTACATGCATGAAAGACTTAACGATTATTGTTAAATCATAGCTAGCAAGTAAATGGTTATGCAATTATGATTGAGTTATATCATTGATACGCATATGGTATGAAATGTTGGTGGCACATTTGGCAAGGTAATAGTGCTATTGGTTATGCAAATTGTTGAATTATATGGAACTTGGGAATTATGTTATGGCATAAGTTAGAAAGGTGATATGGCCACGTTGTTGGTTTTAATGGGTGATGGTCTCGATACATGGGTTGATTTATGGTGTTAATGAAGAACTCGTTGGCATGTATTGATGAATTAATGCATTGTGGGTGGAGGTGACGTGCATTTACTGCATGTTACCTTTAATCCTCATGTTAGCCGTCACCCTAGTTGGGATATTGTTCGATCTTGCTGCTGTGGTTATGCTTCGAATTCTTAGCACAGAGGAATTGCTCGACCAACTCTCGTTTTAAGGAATTCAATTACATGTATGTCTTTTTTGGCCATTTGTGACTCTGCTCTGGTTATGAAATCATTATTGGCTCAGGTGTATTGGTTTGTGTTTTCCTAAGTGTTGCAACTGTGTGAAATTGCGTTCTTGGAATGAAGATGGTTCTTCCTGTAATAATATTGAATTCGTGGAAGTTATTGGTCATCCTAGGTGGTAACTCTCTGTTATCCTTGCTGGTTTAGTTGGAGGGTTTTTGTTTTGTTTTGAGTGGATGGCTATCTTCACACATTTGTCACTAAATCCAATGTTTGGATTTTATGGTTCTAATGGTGGAAGGCATTATGCGTCAGTGTGTTTTGTTATTTTGGGCATTGGTTGGTTTCACCACTAAGGGTCACGGAATGGGTTTCCCTTTTCTTACTCGGCCCTGTCTTCATCTCTGTGATGTGGTTGTTTGATCGGAGAGCACAAGGGTTATACCCTGTGTGCGTTAAATAACATTGCCAAGCCAAAATTAGAGCCTCACCTTCTGTTATGGCCCCTGTCATGGATTTATTACCTATCCACGAACGAATCATGGCTCTGTGTGTGTGCATACCATTGGCCTCAAAGGTTTCACTATTATGAGGAGTTGGCTTTGTTCCCCTTGTGTTGGCTATAGAGCAAACCCTTAACCCTCCAGTCTAGAGTTTTATAGAGAAGACTGTCGGGTCTGTCAAGTTGTTATGGGTTATTGTGGATTGAATGTATGGTCGATTACTTTGAATACAAACTCACCCAGTTGGTCGTATGGAAGTCGTGTTGGTTTGACATTTAGTTACTACCTCTACGATAATAATGAAAAATCCTGCATTGTTATTGGCACCACTCAAATTACACAGTCACGCTCCTTATGATTAATGACTTAGTATTGTTTAATGGAGAGGGCCGCTACCCCGATTTGAATCGATGCGTGGGTATGCATTGTTGTCACATCTTGTTAGGTCAATCGATTTTACGACAGTGAAAAATTGGTTGGTTGGTACACAGTCATTGGTATTTTTTCACTAAGGATTGTTTGGATGTTTAGCTGGCATTGGTTACAGATGCTTGACGTTGCTCACACATGTCACGTTGTGTGTATGGTGTTTTTCACAATGAAATAATGGTCATGGTAATTGTGGTTTTCTTTGGGGCCGAATGATTATGGAACCGGATGACTGTAGAAACTATATCCACTATATCCTTATGATTGTTCGATTGTATAAGCCTGAGTTTGCACAACATAGTTGATTACAGTTGGACTAAATCGAAGTAATACTATGTTATTAATGACTCAACACGATGGATTGAGTTATTATTGTGACTGTGTGTTTGATTTTGTTAAATRGAGATATTGCATCGTAGTGTTTTGGTGACTGTGCACTGTGTATAACATGGATARCTTGGGTTTCACAGAGTTTTAAGCATGTTTATTGGTTGCAATCGATCATTTCTTAAGAAGGGCGTGTTGTCAAGACCTCGTCGTGTTGGAKAGATGGCCCAACTTTTTAAGTCACATTGAATTGTTTTTTTTTACAGTGGCAGAATTACATTGCCTGGGTGAATTACCCTATGCATATCTTATGTCTAAATGGTGGTTGTTGGTTGTATGTTTAATTATCTATTTGGATTTTGCAATTTAATCCRGATTATTGGGTTTGATTCCTATATATATGTTTAACGAATATCAATGTATTTAAATGACARACCCGATTGCAGTGATAGTGTGACTTCATTGTTAATTTTTGAAACATGAATTTGAGTATATTTGTTGATTGAAGTAATGTATGGGTAGTGGTTGATTTTCATGTTTAACATAGTGGAATGGCTATTGTTCGGAAATTGTTATAAGATGCAAAGAAAGGAACAAAATCCTCTTTACATATTGTGTGGAATGCATAATGTCTTGTGATGGCACTGTGTTGGATATTTGATTATGAACAGTGAACTAGTTAAATGTACATAAATTGTTATTTGGTCAAAATGATTGATGGTTGATGCATTTCTTTTCGAAGAATGTTTTATGGATCACTTAATTAATTTCATGAACAATAATCATCTTTCTTCCCTTCCATTATTTCATTTTCCATTAATTACAAACCCCATCACCTCCCACATTCAATTTTCCACTCTTCTGAGATTAATTACAATCAAGAGAATTTCGGTGTTAAAGAAGTTGAAAGTGGCAGTGTCTTGCGTGGATTACAATGATGTTTTATTGGTTTGATTTGCAGTTGATTGTTGTTGTCATTGAGCAGTAACCATGTTATTTYCCCCCTAATTGCATCATGTTTCGCTCAATACAAACCCTTCGCATATCCCAKAACCCTTTTCACCCCCTGCTCATTGATTAACAGTAAAACAATTTGTATGGATTGGATTGCACGAGTCTGATACATTGCTGAGCCAAATATATTTCATAGTTTTAAGAGTTGTCATGTATGGTTATTTAAAAGACTATTTGCTAATMAATCACGCATGCAGGATGAGTTTTTTCAGTCGAGGTATCCATGGCCGAGGAAACAGAGGTAGAGGTAACTRGAACCGAGGTCCAAGAAGGCCTAGGTTCTCCATACATTTTGACGTTGATTCACAAGAGCTTGACCAATTGTTTCATGATAGATTTTTCAATTGGATTGGGCATTGAATAGTCCAACCTAGGCCTGAAAGGCCTCCTTTCCAAGCCCTGCAAGCCCCCGATATCCCTGTACCTCCTCGTGTCTCATTGCAACCCGAGGTCCCAAAAAATGATGGATGGCAGGATATTGTCCACCCGACAGTCTCCCAACATCATGGCTGGCCCAACTTGTCCTTGCTTGCTTCTTCACCTACTAACCTCATTGTCCAAGATGCCCCTGACCACTCGCTAGTGCAATCCTCCCATTCTAGCAAGATATTGAAAACTGAGGCCCACGATGCCTTTGATAAAGGAAAAGCCACTTCTGCCCCTTCCTTACCCTCCAATGGCTCTGACAAACCTGTGTCTTCCCCGATGCATTTGAGGGACGATTGTTCCCATGTGATCAACGAGATTAGGCCTAAAGGCTCTCCACAACCAAAGGCAAATTCAGGAAAATCAAGAGGTGACAGCATCAATCAAGGAAGGGTTGCATCGTAGACTGTGAAATATGGTTTTTGAGTTTTTATTTTATCTATTTTTTATGATAGTTGACTTTAAGGATCTTTGGACAACATGTTTTATTTTGGATATATGAGTACAATTTTTGAAATAATTTCAAATTTCGTAAGCTAAAATTGCCAAAAGTGAATATGTTGATGGGAGACACAAGGAGGTGTGTTTTTCTTAACTAATGGTTATGTTATGATTGTTATGATCATTATGAACTAAGGGGAGTCACAAGGGGTCCCACCTACTAGTTATTATTTATTTATGACCCTTATTATAATTATTACTCTTCCCCCTAACTAAAGTTAGTTGAGTTTTTTAATTAACTTAACTAATGAGTTGGTTCAACTACTTCAACCAATTCTAATTTGTTAAATGAAAAAGGAAAGGGAGGAACATGAGGAGGATAGAAGCTGAAGCATACTAAGGTTTGCTCTTTGAGTTTATGTTGAGATAGTTGAGTTTTCATTCATTCATTGATTCATCATAAGCCTAATTCTCTTTTATGATAGCAGGGTCTTATTGTAGACAACAATATTCAGGGCTGAATCACATCATTCAGACACTTGTTTGTCAGAGGTGTTGATCTATCTTTGATAGTCTGTGTAGACTTGTATGTTTGTGAATTAGTTTTCATGACTGACAAAGGCTATTGCGCAGAGTCGAGTGGGAAACAATCTGTGGAAAGCTGATCTAATTTTTAGAGTTTAGTTTTGGTTTTCTGTCAAAGGTCCTTTTGTATGTTCCATCGGGGATGTCTAAGTTTGACTTTGGTCCAAAAATTCTGCATGAGATTTTGTAAAGAAAATGACCCTTTGGTGAATTTGAATGAAATAAAGGATTCCTTTATGTATCATCTGTCTTGATTACCATATTGGTGACTTTTATTCTATCTAATTTATAGTTATTTAAACAATTGATATGTTCATAAAATTACATAAATAGTGAATTTCCAGAAAGCTTTTTGTTGATAAAAGTCTAGCCTAAGCACTTGTAATTAATACTTGTGAGTTAGGATGTTATTTTTGTTGGCTATAAACATAGGGTGATATTCCCGTCTATTTTTCTCTAGCCAAGAAGAATCTGAAAATGCGTGAGTAAGATCATTTCATATATTTTCCTCAACAGTGTGGTCGAAGCCTCTGCAAGAGGTATCCATAGAGGAATCTCTCAAAAAACCTGGTCATTTTTTCAAAACAATGACTAAATGTATACATGATAAATTCATATACTATCTAAAGACTTCTTAGATGTAATTAAATGCTCTTCTGTGCAGCTATATCTTCGTTCATGAATATGATTTCCATCCTCTTAATTGAAACAATCTTAGGCGTACCATTGGCCATACCCCTCATAAGCACCTTCTTACCATCCACTGTCCTGAATTCTAAATCCATTGTTTGGTAGTTCTAAGAATTTTTTCCTAGGGAATAAAGCCAATGAACACCCAAGATGACATTAATGTCTACTAGTTCAACTACATAAAAGTCATCTGTCACCGTGTAGTTTCCCAAAGTCACATCCAACCGAAGAACCTTCTGTGTGCATGTCATATTGTATCCATTGAATACCATTACACTAAATCCCTCAAAGTCTTATGTAGGAATGCCTCCCCTAGACATCAAAGTCGAGTCAATGAAGTTGTGGCTTCCCCCATCGTCAATCAAAATTGTGACACATTTTCCCTGTAATACTCCACTTATTTTGAAAGTGTGAAATATAGGAACACCTAATAGAGTGGAAATAGTCCCACCCTTAACATCCTCACATGGTTGCTCATCATTCAGATTGTTTTGCTTGTTTCCATGTGTCTGTCCTGCTTCCTCCCTGTCACTATCTGAAAGCAAATCTATCTAATGAACCTTACCCTTACCCATGCACTTGTGACTAGGTTCCCAAATCTCCTTACAGTTGAAATGAAGTTTCTTCCTTCTCAATTCTCTACGAGCATTATCATCCAAATTATCTCTCCCAGGCCACTCCTTCTGGAAGGGTTTCTTGTCTTTGTTTTTCTGAGGAAGGAAAGGTTTAAGAAGAAATTTATACTTTGGGACTTAATACTCCATGTCTCTTGCTATAATGATAGCATCCTCTAGAGATGTTGGTTTAAAGGATTTAATCCAACCACACAGGGGTTGTATAGTACTTCAATGAAAAGAATAATTATCCTGTGCTCCAACACATCTGTCACCATGACCAGAATCCTAAGAAAATTTGAAATGCAAGAATCCACTATCCCAATCTGCTTGAGTTGTGCTAGTTCTCAGAAATGAAACTCTGGGTCCTTATCAAATCAGTCAATAAGCCTCTATGTGAAGTCCAGGTATGAGATAATATTAGCATGCCCCAACGTGACTATCCCATGGTACCACCACTCATGAGCCTCACCATCCAAATGCAATGTAGCATATCTAATGGCCTTTGTCTCCAACATAGGATTGAGTTGAATATATGTGTCCAACTTCTAAACCCAAGCTCTGTCAGTGCATTTGTAGAAGCCATCAAAGTAAGGGATAAACAATTTTCCAACCTTATCCTGAACATCCCAATTTTGTGGGACCCTATTGTAATCCCTTGGTCTACTCGTGTACTTAATGGTACAAAAATATTGTAAGGACATAGCTGCATGAAATTCATCACCAAGATCCTGATGCTCCCTCAAATAATCCATAAATCCTTCACCGTGTCCTTATTATCCTTGATTTCCAACATGTTTTCCTTCCAAGAATTGAGGTAAGAGAGATTTAGGAATCACTCTACTAGTTGTCTTGTTGTTATTTTGTGCAGGGTTATCAATTTTCTTCCCTTCTGCATGGTTGCCATTATTATCATTGTTTCCATAATCCCTCCTGAACCATTATTGCCAACATTTTTTGGGTTCCTTTGGTTATTTGTTATAAAC
>JASDQU010309288.1:27293-39540 GCA_032191745.1 Picea mariana
CTCGGAAGAAAATTGTGGGTTAATTTTTTTTCAGGGTAGAGACGTATTCTGGTGTCGTAAAGCTACAAATATCTATCGTTCAACGCATAAATCCATGGTTGGGGAAGCATACACGTAGGAACTACAAGTGGTACTTAAGCGCACATTGTTGGCCACCCTTATAACCCATGTTGGTACCCCTTCAAGTGGTAGCGCATCAGAAAACACTTGTATATGGATAGACCTAGATATCCTGAAGCCCTTCGTAGTTAAATCAATCAGTCGCCTGACTACTATATTTCCATCGAGAACAATACTCGAAAAGATACTCTCTAATACTTGGGTAGTCCGGTAGTATGGATAAGGGTAGGCTCTAGCCTCCTTAGTTGGTTCCCTGAGATATTGGGCCGAGTACTATTGTTGGACCATGCATGTATATTAGAGAGTTATAGCACATGGAAAACCATTGTCTATAGAAACCCTGAATACCCTAATAACCCTTGGGATGGAAACAAAAACATAGCAGACAAGATCTATTGCCGCGCAATTGTTCCTCTTGCATTTTGGTTGTGAAATTACTACACATTTCTTCCTGTTAAGAATTTGGGCATTTCAACATTGCAACATTCTTCAGACCGGAGTATAACTCCGAAGGACTAATTTTATTTTTGGGAGTATTCCATTATTTGATCCCTATCCCATTGGATTTCTCTCTTCTCCCTGATCGCAATCATACCTATCATTTTCCAGCAAAAAAAATTCTTGTGGACCCAACCCCCTTATTTGGGCCTTACCCCATTGGATTCACCTCGTCACCCTAATCATCGTGATACACTTCGCCCATAACCCATTTTATTTGTGGTCAAACTTGTCCCTTTCTATATTCCCCCTTCATCATGGACCACACCCATAGCCAATACTTGGAATCTTGCTTCAATTCCTTGTTCTCTGCTTTCACAGAGACCCAGCAGGAAGTGAGGCAACTCAGTGCCAATATTGCCACCATCAATAAAAACATACATTCCTCCATTGACACAAAAATGGAAACCATCAAAAATGACCTCTCTACCCAACTTGCATCCTTCACTGGCATGATCTGTGCCAAACTGAATATCCATGCAGGCCTTACCTCCTATGACCCACCTTTGCACCCAGAAGGTGAAACTTCCTCCAATTCCCAAAATTTTCAGCCCCGTCACTTCTAGCGTGACCTAAGCCTTCTATGAGTGGATGTGAACAAATTTGATGGCTCAGATCCTACCGAATGGCTAACTCAAATGGAACATTATTTATCTTTGTACGACATTACAGATGAGTTGGTCAAACTCTGGTATGGTGTTCTCCATCTAGATCAAGAACATTGGCAAAGGTGGCAATGGAAAAAAAAATTCCGCCAAGGGTATGTGGCTTGGACACAATTTTTTGTAGTTCTTTATGAATGCTTTGACAATGACACCAACCATTTAGGTCATTTGACAAAGTTGAAACAATCTGGCATAGTGGAAGACTTTATTGTTGCTTTTGAGCAATTGGCTTTCCACACAGAGGGCATGTCTAATGTTTTTTTCTGAGAATGCTTTATCAGTGGCCTCAAGGATGATATTTGTGTCCGCGTCCTCATGGATCACATTCAAAGTTAAGTGGGAGATTCTAAAAGAGATAAGGAAGCACAACATGTTGTATCTTCTCAAACCAAAAAACCCTCCTTCATTCCTCACCCTAAACCAATCACTCCCCCTCCTCCTTCCACTCCACTAAAGATCCAGAAATTGACCCAGGAAGAAATGGTTGAATGCCAAATCAAGGGCCTTTGTTATAATTGTGATGAAAAATATTTTCTTGGGCACAAGTGTAAGGAACAAAAGCTTTTTATGGCAATATTTGAGGATGTTTCTGAAGAATATGTCGAGGCTCCACCTGTGACCGAGTCATATGAACCCATTGACATGACTCCACCTTCTGACCCTCCAGAAGTTGAACCGGTCATTTCCCTAAATTCTCTCACTAGTTTCTCTGCTCCCCAAACCCTCAAGCTAATTGGTTAGATTGAGCATCGAAAGGTCATCATCCTAGTTGATAGTGGAAGCATCCATAATTTTATGCATCGTTGCATTGCTCAAAAAACTAATTGTTATATTCAAGCAGTCAACAAATTTCAAATCATGATTTCCAAAGGAGGGTCCATGAAATGTGGGGGGCGTTGTGAAAATGTGTCTCCAAATTGGTCAATACCACATGAAATATCATATGTTTGCTATCAACAAGGGTGGTTGTGATATTGTATTGGGTGCCCAATGGATAAGAACCATGGGCCCCATTCTCATGGATTTTAAGGAATTAACCATGTAATTCAACCAGGAGGGCCAACAATATAAGTTCCAAGGCATCCCAGTCGGTTCCCCTGAGATCATCATTTCCCATGACATTGAAAATCTCCTAAAAAAAGGTCATTCTTGAATTATTGCACAACTCCATTCCATTCACGCCACTGAGACACCCTCTATGCCTCCTAACTTCCAATCCATCCTATCCAAAAATCAGGTTGTTTTTTCCACTCCCCAGGGACTTCCTCCTTCCCTTGGTGTTCATGATCATTCCATTCCCCTTGTTCCTAGAATTCTTCCTCCCAATGTTCGTCCCTATCATCATCCATTTGCGCAAAAAAATGAAATTGAGAAAATTGTTCAAGAATTGCTTGTCACAGGCATTATCCATCCTAGTACTAGCCCCTATTCTTCTCTTGTAGTCATGGTACTTAAGAAAGAAGGCTCTTTGTGCATGTGTCCTGACTTTCGCTCCCTCAACAAACTCACCATCAAAGACAAATTTCCCATTCATGTTACTGATTATCTCTTGGATGAATTAAATGGTGCCTAGTTCTTTACTAAATTTGATCTTCGTTCCAGCTACCACCAGATAAGTATTAAAGAGGCTGACATCCCTAAGACTGCATTTTGAACTCATGAGGGCCAATATGAGTTCTTGTTCATTCCCTTTGGCTTGTGTAATTCTCCCTCCACTTTCCAAAGCCTCATGAATCATGTCTTTCGTCCTTTTCTCTGTCATTTTGTCTTAGTTTTCTTTGATGATATTGTCATCTATAGTAAAACTTGGACAACCCATCTTACTCATGTGGATCAAGTTCTTCATCTACTCTCTCAGCACTAACGTTTCCTCAAATAGTATAAATGTGATTTTAGAGCCTCAAAAGTCGAGTACTTGGGTCATATTGTTGGCAAGGCAGGTGTCAGGGTGGATCCTAAGAAGATTGAAGCTATGCAGGATTGTCCTCACTCCAAGACTCTCAAAAGATTGTGTGGTTTTCTAGACTTAACAAGTTATTATCACAATTTTGTTAAGAATCATGTAAAGATTGTAGTTCCTCTCACTTCTCTCCTTAAAAATAATTCTTTCACTTGGACTTTTGTAGCTGATCATGCCTTTCAAGCCTTGAAAATGACTATGTGCACCACTTGTGTTCTGGCCCTGCTTGACTTTACAAAGACCTTTTTCCTAGAATGTGATGCTTTTGGGAGAGGAATTGGTGCAGTCCTTATGCAAGATGGCCAACCTTTGGCCTTTACTAGCAAACAATTGTCAGAGCAACATTTTGGCCAATCAACCTATCAAAAGGAAATGTTGGCTATTATACATGCAATGGACCTCTGACGCCCTTATCTATTAGGGAAATGCTTATAAATTAAGAAAAATCATCAAAGCCTCAAGTATTTTCTGGAGCAACCAAAATGGGTGAATAAGCTATTTGGATATGATTATGAGATTGTTTACAAGAAAGGAAAAGACAATGTGGTTGTTGACGCTCTTTCAAGAAAATGTGAAGATGAAGGGTCCATTTTTTCCCTCTCTTTCATTGTACCATATTGGCTCCAAGTTGTTCGTCAGGAATGGCTACAAGATCCAAAAATTTCACCTTTGATCCAACAATTGCAACACAATTCTCCAGTTTCCCCATGGTACTCTTAGCACGATGATGAGATTTGCTGCAAAGGTCGTTTGTATTTAAGTAAACATTCACAACTTAAATCCACGATGCTTTTTTAGCTTCATGTTGCATGCACAGTTGGGCACTCAACATTTACCAAAACCTATGACCAGGTCAAACGTTCTTTTTTCTTGGATGGTATGAAATAGGATGTTCACACTTTTGTGGTGGAATGTTATGTTTGTCAACACAATAAGGGAGAAACAGTCAAAGCTCCTAGAACACTACAACCGTTGCTGATTCCACCCGCTATTTGGAGGGATATCTCTATGGATTTCATTGTTGGATTACCTAAATTGGGAAATAAGTCAGTCATCATTGTGGTATTTGATCGTCTTTACAAGTATGCTCATTTTTGTGCTCTTCAACACCCATTTACCACCTTTGTTGTGTCTCAAATTTTCATGGATCATGTCTTCAAGCTTCATGGCATGTCTCATTCTATTGTTTCTAATCGAGATCCCACTTTCACCAACAWTTTTTGGCAATAACTATTCAGGCTAGAGGCAACCCAATTTCATCTCAGCATCGCCTATTATCCCCGGACTGATGGTCAAACTGAAGTTTTCAACAAGTGTTTGGAAACATATTTGCAGTGTTTTGCATCTGAAAGACCAAATCAATGGGTTCAATGGTTACCACTAGTTGAATGTTGGTACAATACTTCTTACCTTATAGCTACTCGCATGATTCTTTTTGAAGTAGTATATGGAAAAAATCCATCTTCAGTTCTATCATACATGCCCGGTGTCTCAAAGGTCTAGGCAATTGACCAGAATATTACATATCATGAGGCTATTATCCATACCCTCAAAGAGAATTTAATAATGGCTCAGAATCACATGAAGAAACAAGTAGGTCAAGGTCACTCTGAACATCAATTTGCTGAAGGAGACCAAGTGTTTCTTTAACTGCAACCTTATAAGAAGACTTCACTCAAAGTCGAACATTGTCAGAAAATGATGCCCAAATTTTATGGTCCTTATACAGTTCTCAAGAACATGGGATGGGTGGCCTTTTAGTTAGTTTTTTCTAGTCATTCTAAGATCCATCTTGTTTTTCATGTCTCATGCTTAAAGAAGGTGATTGGAACTAAGTGTCAAACTCAAACGAGCCTCCCCGAGTTGGATGAAGAAGGCTCCATATGGTTGGGGCCACAAGCAGTCTTGGACCAGCATTAGCATTGCCTCTGTCAGTGCACCATCAAGGAAGTGTTAGTACATTGGAAAGATACAACTCCAACAAATGCCCCCTGGGAGATAGCTACAATTCTGTGGCAATTTCCTCATCTCAAACCTTGAGGACAAGGATTTTTTTAAGGGGGAGGGAATGTTAAGGAACTAACCTCCCTAACCCCTCACCTATGTAGAATAATATATTTTCCATGTAATAAAGGCCAATATTAATAAGGCCTAGTAATAAGGAAGAATAAGTCAAATGTAAGAAGACCTAATAGAAGCTTCCACTTCTAGAAGATATTCCTCTAGATTGTTCTTTTGGTAGATAGATTTAGTATAAATAGGAGTCAAGGGCATGATAAGTTTTGTCTTGAGAATTATTGTAATAGAGCTCTTCTCTGTTGGATTTTTCCCCCTCAAAGAGGCAAGTGAACATTGTTTCCTATCAATAAAGGTATTATTTTGGTGTTGTGTTTTCATCTATTGTGTTGTTCCATTGTTATTCTCTGCAATATTTATGTTTTCAGCTATTTTAATAGGTCTGGTACCTTACAAAAGTCAAGCTAAGAAGTATGTTTTTGGTGTTGAAATATTTATTGAAAATTCTCCTACCCAGCAATCAGTAGTTAATTCCAAATAAATCACTGATTGAATTAAAGCACAATTGAGTAATCAACTAAACATGTGATGGAAGCATAAACAAGGAAACCAAATCAAACACACATAAACACCAATATTTTTGGGTAGATACCCCTGGAAAAACCACGGAGGGAAAACCAGTGCTGAGAATGATTTTATTGTGTTAAAATCAGGGCTCCCTTAATAGGGACAATGGCCCACTAAGAGAAATACAATTGCAGACAAACCTATCAAAGTTTAATAGGTTGTATGAATGAAAACTGCATGTTTTTCGAGGTGTACGTGAATTTTCTTTATCAAACCCGTCTATGTACATGACTGTCTCCACTGAGACCTGTGTACATGCATGGAAAACATGTATGGAAAGCCCCGTACAAAACAATACTCTAATGTGGCTTACTCTTACTAAAACCCACCTATGATGTCTTTGTTCTCTCTTCTCCTTGACCTGATCTCTAGATGGAATTCATTCTCCACCTATCCAAGATCTTGAATCACGGTCCTTCCAGATCCAATACTATGTGTCCACTCCCTCAACACTTGTCAAGTCAAGTATCTTTCTCCTTCACCCTGGCCTTGCTTTTATAATCACAGGTTTTAATCTATTTATAATCTCCAAAGTGATTGAAGATTGAGATTACTTCTCACCTTACTTGAGATTTAGGAACATGTTAATTACTTTTAGCACCTTCCTTAAATAACTCAATTAACTAATTACATAATTAATTAATAAAATCAATTTACTTTAATAATTTCTTTAATCAAAGTAAATTCAAGACTAGAAGGTTTTGAACAATTTCCACATGTCTAGACACATAGACTTGTGCAGAAATACATGTCTGATGCTACCACTAGCATCAACAATCCCTCTTAGAAAGGAAGGTATTCTGTACCACTCCAAGTCTGTCTCTGAAGAATACAAACTTTCATTTCTCCAAGGGTTTGGTCAAAATATCCGCAACATGATCATCTGTGGAAATACACTGAAGCTTCACTGCTCCCTTCTAGATCCTATCTTGACTGAAGTGGTATATGATCTCAATATGCTTGGACCTATCACAGAATATTGGATTCTCCAAGAGTTTGATACAACTATGATTATCACAGTATATCATTATAGGCTCCAACTCCTGATAAAATAAACATGTAAGAAACTTTCGAAGCCAAATGGCTTCAAAGCTAGCCATACTCACTAACATATACTCTACCTATGCTAAACTAAGTGTTGCATAATTTTTCTTCCTGATGAACCAAGTAATCATTGTTGGTCCTAAGCTGAAGTAGCACCCCGAGGTGTTATTTCTATCTATTGCACTGCCTTCCTAATCTGAGTCTATATATCCCTGCAACTCCACTCCATCTCCTCCAAGATATCTCAATCCATACTCCATTGTGCCTCTCAAGTACCTAAGCACATCTATTGCTACTATCCAATGCACCTACCTCGGCTCCACCATGAACTAACTCAAGGTGTTTGTAGCAAAACAATTATATGGCTTGGTGTTGACCAAATACATCAAGGACCCTATCATTTTCCTGTATATCTTGGGATCTACAAACTATGAATCTGAAGTCATCACCTTCTTCAGATTGGTAATCATAGGTGTAGCCATAAGTTTACAGGCCTCCATCCTGAATCTCCTCAATATCTCTACTGGATACTTCCCTTGTCCAAGGAATATCTCTCCCGATACCTGCCATACCTCTAACCCCAAGAAATAATGCATGAAGCCAATGTACTTCATCTCTAACTCACTCTCTAAATATTCTTTGCACCCTAAAATAACCTCATATGAAAATGTGAGAAATAAATCATCAACGTACACAACCAAGATGAGTGGATCCAACCCAATAAGTATGAAGTACAAGTAGGATCTGCCTCACTCTTGGTAAATTCCATACTTTGCGAGTATTTGTCAATCTTGGAATACCATGCCCTGGGTGCCTGTTTCAGTTTGTATAAGGATTTCTTAAGCCTACACACATGAGACTCCCTCCCATGTACCTCAAATCCCTGAGGTTGTTCTATGTATACTTCTTCCTCAATGATCTCATTGAGGAAAGTTGTTTTCACATCCATCTAATGTATCCTCCACCTTATAACCAATATAAATAACAACTTGAATAGAAACATACTTGGAAAATTGAGAAAATGTCTCCTTGTAGTCCACTCTCTCTTTCTAGGATAACCCTCTCACCACAAACCTCACTTTGAAATTCTCAATGCTACCATTTGCAACATGCTTGATCTTGTAGAGCCATATAGAACTCACAATTGACTTCCCCTTAGGTCTTGGCACTATGTCCCAAACATCATTATCGATAATTGAGGTGTACTCCTCTACCATGGCATCCCACCATACCTGTTGATCTGTTGCTTCCTCAAAAATGGAAGGCTCAACGTCAATGATGCTACTCATAAGTGTCATATAGTTCATAAATTTATTCAGAGGCCTTTGCTCTATGACCGCAATCCTAGGAGCCTCACCAACATCCCTCAATGTCTGTAATATCCACCAGGGTCTCCTAACATGATTGGAAGGGGATAAGTCCTCCTCCTTGTTAATATTATGGTCGTTGCGGGAGTTATTTACCTCCATGTGTAAACCTGACGAGAATAGAAGACTCCGGAAAGCAAGAGAAAACCCTAATGAGTTGGATAATAACCCTAGAAGTCTTGTCGGCTCAAGAAGATAATTTATATTAGGTTATTATCCCCAAGAGAAGAAGTCGACCAAAAATAATAATAATATACTGAACAGACACATATCCAGAAGGAGAAGTCGACCCCATCAAATCTGGCAGAACCACTATAAATACAGGGTTCTAGTTCTCATTTTGACACATCTCAGAATTGCAGAGCAACAACTAGTGCGCACTGCAGTTCCCAGTTTGGTGCGCAAGTTTGGAAGAGAGCTGCAGGTGCAGCTGCTGCAACAACCAGTTTTCAGTGTTGGCTTGGACTATCTCTTGGCTAGGGTTTGGACTATCTGATCAGCTATTGTTGGTGCGCTATCCTTGGAGGAAGACGCGCTACACCTTGTTTGGCTATCTAGCCTAGGGTTTACTTCCGAAGTAATTCTCAATCAAGGTTAAGGTGCTCGAAGGCAGGGATGATTTTAGGGGCTAAATTTCGCTCATGGGCTAATTTTCCAAGGATTTTCCAAAAACGAGATTCGCTATTTTAAAAATGATTCGCCCAAATTTTATAGGATAAAATTATTTTACCTTAAAAATCGCCAAACTTTTATAAAAACTATATAAAATCCTTAGAAATTTGAATATTTTTAACAAAAATATCGCCAATCATCTATAGTTGGCATACTAAGGATTAGTAAGATTCGCCAAGGTGTTTACATTTTAAAATAAATTTCCATCCTTAAAATCATCCCTGCTCGGAGGGTGGATTCGGCCTATGGTTGGGTGATGAGGGTATCGTCAATGGTAAAACGAGCACACAATATTCTATATTCTAACAGATTATGGGCCCACACCTCCTTCATTCAGTCTAAACGCTGGAAGGAAACATAACCGCTAGGATATTGAGCTTGTTAAGGAACTACCGCTAGGGTTACTAGCAGAAGAAACTTCCAAGACACTGCCGCTAGGGTTACTAGAAGGAGCAGTTGCAGAAACCCTAATCCTCTCATTGAGGCACCTTAAGTGAAGAGATTGACCTAATCTACAGGCATATCAGTGCGTCCTAGCCTAGCACATCTCCTGATACTCTCAGCAAGCCAAGACATGAAGTTTGAATTTCTGGTCAAATATAGGGTTTGACCAAGTCAAGCAAGCCATGACTTATTCTATGAAGTCAGAGAACAAGTTAGATGGAGCCTCTAACTTCAAAGCATGGAAGATAAGGATTGACCTTATCCTTGCCAAGAATAAAGTGTTGGATATCATGAAACCAGAGTTTGAAGAAGGAAAAGAGAAGGAACTGCAGAACGTTGCAGCTATGGAGAAGTTCAAAGATGTTGACATCAATGCCATGAGTATCATAGTGGATTCTATAAAATACCACTTGATACCCTACATCTCCCTTCTTGAATCATTGAAGAAAATGTACGATTCCCTAACAAATCTCTTCTCAGTTAGAAACATTGGACAAGTTATGAGTCTGAAGAATGAGCTCTGTGACATGAAGATGAATAATGATGACAACATAACATCATATTTTGTGAGGATCTCTCAGTTAAGAGATCAACTACAAGCTATTGGAGAGACCATTTTGGAAAAGGAATTGGTGAACATAGTACTCAATGGTCTTCCCAAGACATGGGATGCATTTGCTGCAAGCATGAACACAAGGAAGGAGTATCCAACATTTGAAGAACTTTGGACTTGTTGTGCTCAAGACGAATCAAGGATCAATGCAAAAGAGAAACCCCAAAAGAAGTACGACGATCAAGCCTTCACAGAAATATTCAAGAACTTCAAGAACAAAAGGAGGTTTGGTTCAAGGAGGAAGCCAAATCAAGAGAAAGAAATTTCAGAAGTACAATGCTTCAACTGTCAAAAGTATGGTCACTACAAGGATCATTGTCCCAAGCTAAAGAAAAGGAAGGAGAAACACGAAGCATCAATTATCGAAGAAAAGGAACCTACAAAGAAGACTAAGCAGGATGGAAGAGACTTCTTCTTCTAAAAGGTAACAACACTCTTCTTGTTTCTTGTACATATCTTGTTTGCATCGTCCCTATATATATCTTGTATATCTATCTCTTAGAAGATAATGTATTCTAAGAAGAACTAGACCTATGGAAGAACAATAATATAAGAATGAATATCATTAGATAATACACATGAAAGGATGAAATAAAAATCATGTGGAAGCTATTGCAAGATAAGCCGAATCAATCATGAAGAAACTTAGAAGAAGCAAAGACAGAAATAAGTCAGCAATCAAGAGAAAATTGGAAAGAGGCTTATGACGTTTTGTAGAAGTAACAAGACGGAAGCGTGGACTCTGTTAGACAAGAGAGCCAATTATATATTGTAGAAGACAATAAGGATGCAGATGGAAGTGTGGACTCTGTTAGAAGGAGGGAGTTGATTATATGCACTCTTACATGAAGCAAGGGTTAGGAGGGAGCTAATCCTATGATCCATTGAAGATGATGAAATATATATATCCATGGTAGCAGCCATGAAAGACAGTACATGTTCAGTTCAACCATAGAAGAAGACTTCTTCGAAGAGAAGCCTTAAAGTATTCCTGGTTGTCCATCCAGATCTGTGATCCTATGATGAAAGGAAGTAGTGGAATCTCTAGGGCATGGAATCTATAATAAACTCCATGGACCCAAGAGCTAAAGAAAAACATGAAGAAGAACATGAGGATTCCAAGAAAGAAAGAGAAACCAGAACAACCAGTCATTTTATCAAGAATCACAAGATTACCAACCCAATATGAACTCACTAAAAGCAATCAAGCAGAAGAATTGAAAGTCGTGATGAAGAACAGTGTATGGAAGACTTATGAATGAAAGCATTGCGAGATTTAGAACCAAAGATTCTCCCAGATGGAGGAAGAAAACTATGATGATTACTTGTTCCAGTACACTAGACATATAACTACATGAGTCATTATATCATCCGCAACATCCATGAGTTGGAGTTCTACATCAGATGAATGCAAAGAATTTTTTCTAGAGAAATTGAATAAAGAGCGTATGAAGAGCAATATCAAGACTTTAAGGCATACCAGAAAGAGACTCTTATATGCAGATAAAAGAAGATAACTTGGTGGAGAACCTCCAATGCACAGCAAAAGCGTGGTGAAGATTCCTATAACATCAAGATGACTACTCAGTAGATCAGATCTCATGATGATAGAAGAAGTGCCACATGGATATGTTCCAGTTTTCCAACTATGATATACTCTATTGTTCAAATCTACATGAAGCCTTCACAATGTTCCAGACTAACGTACATTTGAAATCAAGCATTACATTATCCATGATGAAGTCCAGAAAGGAGAAAATGATTTCTCCAATACATATCTCCACAGATGAGTAGATAAGCAGACATTTTGGTAAAGATTCTATCCAAGATGAAAGAGTTTGCATACTCAAGATGGAGCTCGTGGAAAAAACTTCCTTCTTATTGAAAAAGGAAGAAATGACTTTCCAGGTTAGGATGGAGCACTAAAAACATTATTGAAGATATTCATTTTCAAGATTGAAAAATAGTCCATCTTGGACAGATGCTTTCTTGTTTGGAAAGTGGATTGAGATCTCTAACAGACAGTCACTTTCCATTGTGGTTAACATGGGAAGTAGTCTAATTGCTGATGTATCATAGACAGTGACTTCCCATTGTGGTTAACATGGGGAGTGGTCTAGGGTAGTCTCTCTTCTTGAGGGTTACTCAAGAAGACTGGCCCGCCTCGCCGGACAACGATTTCTCATTGTGGTTAACATGAGGAATGTTTTGTTTTGGAGGT
>JASDQU010309288.1:40203-50813 GCA_032191745.1 Picea mariana
ATCAACCATGTACCATAAAACATATACCATGAGATTTTCCTTGACCACATACCATACACCATGTACCATAAATCATATACCATGAGATGTTCCTCAACCATATACCATACACCATGTACCATAAGATATCAACAATCAAGTGCCTCAACAAAATATTCAAGTATGTACCAAGATCACCAACATATGCCTATGACCACACACCATATCATCAACCATACACCATAACATCAAGATATGTATCTCATGCATATGCTACCATATACCAAGTGTGTATATCAACCTTGTACCAACATCATAAAGATATGTCTCTAATAATAAACCATAACCATGACATATACCAAACTAGATATCAAGATAGACAAGAATGTACTTCTAACAAGGTATCATGTCATCACCAAGGTGTACCATGAATAATCACCACCATGACATGCCTCAAGCATGTATCATAACAACATAAGAATATACCTAAAAAATGACACATAAGCATACCTCTGATCCTGTAGACACCCTATTGTATCAGATAACAAATGAGTAAACCGACCTGGGCATTAAAACATGGTACACACATCATTTCTCAACCTTTCACAAGCCTTTTCACAGATACATGACTTTCTCCTCTAGTGCCCGCATATATCTGCGCTTTCCTCCACTAAAAACCACGTACATCCATGCCTTACTGACTTGTAACCTGCAGATACCTCAGAAACTAGGGTTACTCACATTTGTTGCAACTTCGAGACTTTCACCTTCGATCTTCCTTCACAGCCTCATAATTGCTACCTCAGATTCAACCTCAGATTTTCCAATAAAAAGATAAACCATATCACTTATTCACTTAGAGATATTCAATATAATGTGTGTGTGAATGTACTTATGAGAGGCTCCTTGAGGTGTATTTATACTTTTTCTAAGTAACCTCTTTCCTTACTTTAGGGGTTTCTTGTTACAACCACTTAACCCTTTCATTAAAGACTTGTAACCAACTAGGGGCTTCTTGACCATTCTTCGGGGCTTCTAACTTCACAAGGACATATCTACTCAACCATGAGGAACTACATGGCATACAACCTATTACCGAAAATGACATGACAAGGACTATCCATCTATGAGTGTCTTACCTTCATTTACATTGTCCTTTATGTCCTTATTCCTCAAACAACTTCGGGTTTCATGACCACACCTTCGGGGCTTCATGTAGACTTCATCAAATGCAACCATCACATATGCTGACATCAACCACTCTTGTTGACATCAATGAAAACTAACTCACCATGAATCTCAACCATATATCTAGGGTTTCTGGACTTCTCCAAAGGTTGACATCAATGTCCAAGGGTTGACATCAATGACAACCAACTGTCCAAACCAACTATCCAACAAAGATGACTCTATAAACCCCCCAGATATTTGACAAGTGCATCTAGGTTCTTGAGAGAGATACCCAACATGATGACAATCTTTCTTAACTCAGAGGTGTACTCATATACACTTTGTCCTTGCCTCTTCCTAACGTAGTGTCATTGGATCCATTGATCCTCTACATACCTGATAGAGGAGAATTGGGACTTGATGAGGGTTTTGAAGTCCTCTTACCTAGTTACTGCTGGATCACCTTCCATCCTAGGTGTTTTTGTATGGATTTCCCACCAGGTTAAAGAATGCCCCTCTAAATTCAATATAGAAAACAAAATCCTTTGTTATTCATCTATATGGTGAATGCTAAAATAAACTTCTAGTTGTTGCAACCAATAATTCAATTTTTATTCATTAAAAGCCTCACCTTGGTATGCATTTATGTCCACTTCCACTTCCATATTGAATAGGGACTATGAAGGGTTAACAACACTTCAACTTGGCTACTCTTTCTTGGGTTATTTTTGCAACTCCTTTCTTGTGTCTCCCCGATCTCCCAATTTCCTCTCTGATCTGATCTCTGAGTTAGATCCTCCATAATCTTTGAATGGTCCAAGCTTTCTTGCTAGAGATTCCATTAGGGGGTTCATATTTTTGTTGATATCGAGGACATGTGCTTCCAACCTCTCAAGTCTCTCTTCTGCTGGATATTGAGGGTTTTTATGCACATACTTGTTTGTCATGGCTAGGGTTTTTGCGAATTATTTTTAAGATGATTCATATATCTTGCAACTTCCCACAAATACCCAAAAGGAAAACCTTCTCTAATACCAATATGATCTATAAACTGTCACTGCACTAGAATAGTTTTTCACAACAAATTTGATACGTAAAACTAAAATCTACACTATGAAGCTTAAATTCCTTTAGATTCAAGAATAGTTAGTTATTGATTTTATGCTTATGCATGGAATAGATAAAATGTGGAAAATAGGGAATGATAAAATACAATCACACACCATCCACAAAATAACACAAAGATTTTCTCTGGGCAACCCTTACAGGAGAAAACCCAACTACAAGGTGAGGAGGCTCTGCTCTCTTTTCTTTAGCATGGAAATAATGCAAGTACAAAAAAGAAGGCACTCTCTATGGAGCTACCTGAGAAATGTGGCTTGTCAGGTTGCTACATAATATTAACCCCCTCTGTTGCTCTCTCTAATTTCCCACTCCCAGTTGTTCTACTCTTCCATGGAAGAACATACAATAACATAGAATGAGACCCATTCTCCTCCTAGTGGCCCGATATTTAACATAGCCCGATAGCTATCTAGGGTTAGGGTTTTGGCTTCCTCAACCTTCAATTGTGATAAGGTTTTGGAACTTCTATATTCTTCTTGAAAATACTCACGTGGTTAGCCCCATATGTGTGAGTAATAGGGGAATGGCATGGCATCCTCTTGTAACATGGTGGTCAACACGATAGGATAACTTACGAGAAGCATAAATTTTTCATACAAGCTCCTATTGATGCATGATCTACATCATTGGAATGGTCTCTTACTCTATAACACCTTCACAAGTGTTTGCACAAGTTTCAGACAGCAAATCCCCAAAAAATGTCATTTAATGTCTCAAAACGACTCTAGAAGGTTCCAGATGCCAATTTTTCAAACTTAGACCTGCCACTAAAATGACCTTGCAAGCTGATTTCTCCAATTTTTTTCACTCTAAAGGCATTGAGATAGACGAAAAAATAATACAATATCCAATCTAAATCATCTTAACGCTTGAAATAAATCATTTTTTCCTAGATCATTACCTAAGTCCAGGGACTTTTATATCATCCTAGCCAATCCCTCATTTATAACTATCCTCTACATAAAAATGACTTTGATGATGATAAAGGAGTCTCCTACAAACATTGCAACAAAAATTCCTCTTTCTTTGATTATGCACAATCCTCAATAAACTTCCATAACCTTTACTTTATCGTTGATGACAACTCCTAATCACCCTCCACATGATAATCGAGACATTTTTATTTTAATTTCTATCATATTACACGTTGGCATATGAATTTAAAAAACAAAAATAACTTAAGTTATGATTCGTTTTTTATAATTTTTAAACTTCCAATCCTATGTTATCCTTGACATATGCATTAAAATACTTACCTCATGACCAAGTATAGTAATTTTTAAACTTTCACGCTAATTGCAAATTGTGTCTTCGTCCGTAGTATTGACCATATTAATAATAATAAAAATGTCATAATAATAATAAAAATGGAAGATGAATCTTGAGCATTTTCGAACGTCATAAGAAACAAAGGTAATGCATTTTTCATTGTTGTTATGTAGGTAGTTTTTGTTGTAAAAGTTATTTTCTCTACGTAATAATTTGATTGCTAAAGTTTATATTTATCTTACATTTTTGGATTTGAATTAATGACCTTTTATAAAGAAAAACATATTGTTCTTAACTATTAAATCCACTCAAAATATAGATGTAGAAAAGTAAAAACACTGAAATTATAAATATTCTCTTCTCGAACAAATAATAAGAAGATAGTAGTAATTTAAATATACTTTCAAACGAATCTAGTTGAAAAATCTTCGACGCGAATCTAGTTGAAAAATCTTCGACGGGATAAGAATGAACAATTGAATTCGATCGTAATGGAAAGAGCGTACCTACCAATAGGGATATTGGATTCGGAGAAAACAAAGTGAGGGAAGCCATTTTTTTTGCATAATTGAACATCACTTTCCAACCTTCAATGTGTATTGACAGTTGGAACAATGAACTTGGAATCATCATAGATAGGACACTTGGAATTACGGGAAAACAAGTGAAACAATCACGAGAAAACAAGTGAAACACTTCATTTCAAGCAATTTACTTACATTACCATATATTTATGCCTACTTGACAACACCCACGACTATCTAGATGCCTGAAATATAATATAATAAACATCAGATCAATGAATTCTTTAAATTGAAACTTTGCATATAAACCCTTGACAAATATATGCATTGGTTTTAAATATAGCAATTCTTTGAATTGAAACTTTGTAGCTAAACCCGTGATAACATATGCATTAGTTTTAAAGATAAATATGATTATAGTTGTGGTACAAATCTAACAACTATACAATTATAACGTGGCCTTTTTCAACCTGTTTATTTTTTATTTTTAATGTGTCAGATGTATATTAAATACATCAAAATTTCTTGTAGTTTAACCAAACATAATATTTTATTGTTATTTTACTTTTAATCGCGCAAATGATACAAATTCCAAATGGGAGATGAAAAATACAAAATTGAGTTAGTATGGAATAGATATTCGATTCGTGTTCACGTTGATTGTCCAACATGTCTAGAAACATAAACAAAAGGCAAGTTTAGCCGAAAATTTTACTATCCTAAATAAGAAGCAATTATGAGGCAGGTGCCCATACCACTAATCTAGTAGAAAGCCTATCTAAGAGAAAGCCATACCCCCTTACCCCTACTGCTCGTTTTTGTGTGGGGCTTAGTTGAGTTGTTGACCTCCTAACCTTTAGCTTGTGTGGGGCCTGACCTTATTACGATAAAGTCTTGAAACTTTAGAGGGACACAATTCTTGCGGCTAGGTTATTGTCATAATCACTTAAAATTACGATGAGATATTTTGTTCAATAATGAATATATGGTAGAGTTAGCATATCCCTATTATTTAAAACTTTTAAATTCGTTGGGATTAGCAACCTAGAGGGCCTCTTTCAATCCATCTTATCTAATTCATTTAAAGAACATTATAAATATATATATGAGATCATATTGTAAATTACGTTGTTTTCACTGTACATATAGATGTACAATATACAACATGGTATAGGGATTCAAGAAGATGGAAATGGTGGTAAACTGAGCATGTTCATAGCTTCAATTGGATCTCGTATCTCCATTGTAAATTGTGTTCTTGATCCGGATTTCGGAGCGGAATGAATTGATTAACAGACTGAATACAATAAACACAAAGATATGAAGATCAACACAGATATCCAGTGAACAATATCTTCTATTGAATAAATGAAATAGGTTGAAACTGTAAAACTGTAGAACTGAAACACTTGCTTAAATGGTAGTAGCTATCTTTGAGAAGAGAGGTCGTTACTACATGCATATGTCTGAGCATAATGATTACAATGAGGCTCGAGAGGCCTTTTTGATATTACTCATGAATTCCAAAACCCTAGACATCCAAAAACCTAACCCTAGGAGGTGAAACGCCAAAAGTCATGTGCACCCCTATGGGTAAGTTGGTAACTCAACTTCCCGGGGTCGTAACTTTTGCATATGACCTTCTTTTTAGTCACGTGATAGCCCATTGGAAAGGTCTTTCAAAGAGCTACACATTTTGTCATCAAAATTTGTCTCTGCCTACAGTTTCACTATGGGGAGCCAAAGAAACATTGTTTAGGGCTCCAAAATGACCCTGGAAGTACAACAACATGTGTTGACACGAAAACATACAAAATAAGCTAGTTGGGTTAGGTGAGAGGCCACCAGTATCCACCTGGAAGATGTGTAGGGATTCAGACAACCCCATAAGTGTAGAACCCACAATTGCAAAGAAGTACAAAAGAACGTATTGAACTAAAAACAGACAAGAGGAGCTAGTTGGAATACGTGGGTGGCCACCAATATCCACCTAGAACAATCCTCGCCCCTTAGGAAGCAATAGTATCCATTGCGTTGAGTTCCCCCATTAGGTGAAGAAAATTCTGCTGGATTTGGCCCCAGGTGAGCCACTTGCCTTGGTGTAGGAGTTGCCCTGCCTTGATAACCTGATAAAGTTGGATCCTCCACTGACGAGTTCCCTTGACACGTGTGTCCACTATTTGATCNATGTTGGTGTCAGTTGTTCTGCGATCTCTGAGGTGTCCAATAATGGGGGAAAATATGGCCAAAGGATGTCCACATTGAACACTGGGTGCAAGCCAAGGAAGGGTGGAGTGTTGAGATCAAAAGAATTTCTACCCACAGCCTTGGTGATAGTGTAAGGCCCATAGAGAAGTGGGTGGATCTTTCAATGGGGTCCTATGAGACACTCCTTCTACAAATGTAACCAGACTTTGTCTCCAACTTGAAATTGGTGTGGTACACTATGTCGATCATGGCACTACTTGTACTTAGCATTGGATTTCTACAAAATCTTCTGCACCTGTTGGCGGATGTGTTGAATCCACTCAATGAATCTTGTGGCTTTGTCAATCCCATATTGAACATGGGAAGAGTCTATCTGTGTGGTGGCAAGAGGTAGTGAAACATCAATGGGACCTAAGGGTCAAAATCCTAGCCCCACCTAAAATGGGCTATGGCTGGTGGAGCTATGGAGAGCCCTGATGTAACTGTGTTGAACATAGGGGAGACTCTCATCCCATGTACGTGGATGCTTATATTTGTACATGTGCAGGATGTGCACAATCATCCGATTGACAACCTTTGTTTGGTCATCTGTTTGGGGGTGGAAAGCAATGGATTTAGTGAGCTTGGTGTCCAATAGTGACCAGAGACTCGACCAAAATGTGTTGAGGAACCTGTTGTCCCAGTCGGAGATGATGGGTTGAGGTATCCCAAAATGGACCCACACTAGTTCGAAGAAGATCTTGGTAGTATCTACCGCTGTGATATTCTTCTTGCAGACTGTGAGGATGGCCATCTTCGAAAACCAATCAATGACCACAAATATGTAGTCATTGCCTTGCTTGGTGGATGGAAGACCATACATGTAATCCATTGAGATGGATTCCCAAGGATTTTTGGTAGTAGTAAGAGGGGCGTATAAGCCTTGCTTTTTGATGCCTGGCTTGGAAATGGCATAGGAAGTGCAGGATCTGATATACTTGCTAACATCCTGTTGAAGTTTTGGCCAATAAAAATGTTTCTGAAGAACAACCACAATTTTCTCCATGCCAAAATGTCCTATCATCTGGTTGTAGTGGCCTTCCCAAATCATATTTGCATGGTCACTTGTAGGAACATAGAGATGGCCCATATGGCATAATAGTTTGTCTTGAATGTGAAAATTGGTGACAGTCGCCCCTGTGCCCAAGAGATTATAGGTGGTGGTGAAGTCTGGATCTTGTTGATAAATTTGGAGCCACTCAGATGTCTCATGTCCAAAGGAATGGATCACAGTTGTGAGTGCAACCAAGGGAGGTCGACTGAGGCAGTCAACGACATGATTTGAGATCCCTATATTATACTTGATGTTGAGATGGAACTATTGTAGGTAGGTGGAACACTTCTGATGGCAGTCGTTCTGCAATTTCCCATGTGTTTGTATAAACTGTAGAGGCTTGTGATCAGTGTGGATGATTGTCTCCTTTCACAAAATGTAATATTTCCATTGATGACAGGCTTGTACATTGGAATACATTTCCTTGTCATAGGTGGGGTATTTCTGCACAGTATTTGAGAGTGTCTCACTATGGTATGCCATCGGATGACTGTGCTGAGTGAGAACTGCGCCTACAACATAGTCATATGCATCAGTATCAATCTCAAACAGTTGTTGCAGATCAGGCAAGGAGAGTATTGGAGCTGAGCACAAACAATGCTTCGGATCATCGAATGCTCATTGTTGTTCCTTTCCCCAAATGAACTTTTCCTTGCCACCTCCCTTGGTCACCTGGCTGAGGGCCCATGCAATATGGGAGAATCCCAACATGAACCGTCAGTAGAATTTGGCCAGTCCTAAGAAGCTCTGAGGCTCGGTTAGTGTGGTCGGGGCTGGCCAGTCACATATGACTTGGATCTTAGCTAGATCAACATGTACCCCATGCTAATGAACAATGTATCCCAAGTATTGGACCTTGTTCATGCCAAAAGATCATTTCTCCAAGTTGGCATATAGCTTTTTCTACCGCAGAGTGCTCAACACCTGTTGAATATGTTGCATGTGCTCCTTCCAAGTTTTGTTGAAGATGAGAATGTCACCCAAATATAACACCATAAAAGAGTTGGTGAAGGGTCTCAATACATCACCCATCAACCTCATGAAAGTGGTTAGTGCATTTGTTAATCCAAAGGGCATGAATATCCATATGAAGAGAACTTCTTTAGATTTGAAGGTTGTCTTCCATACATTAGTTGGTTCGATGGGAACCTAGTGGTAGCCTAACTTTAGTTCAATCTTGTTGAAGAAATTTTCCCCCTTGAGTTGGTCAAGAAGGTTATCAATCCTGGGAACTGGGTATTGGTTCCTGACTGTGTTTTTTTTTAAGGATCTGTAATCAATGTAGAGCTGCCAAGTCTCGTCCTTCTTATGCACAGGTACAATCGGGCTTTCGCAAGGGGAGGATTTGGGTCTAATGTGCCCCTTTTAAAGAAGACCTTAGATCTAATGCCTGATTTCTTCATTTTCCATCAGGGAGTGACAATAGACTGGTCCATTAGGTAGAGGTGCATCGGGGATCAGATCAATTGGATGCTTGACTTGGCAGTGTGTTGGTACCCCGGTGGGTAAGGAGAAGATGTATCTGTATTCTTCCATGATCATGCCCACTTGCTTCTACTGCAAAGAGAGGCTCTGTGTAGAGGCCACGGATGTGGTAGAGACCTTTTTCTCACTGTGAGCATGAATCACAAAGAAGACAAAATTATCGGTCTGTGAAATGACCTTACTGCATTGCTTAGCAGATATTAAAGAAATAGTGGTAGGCGACACTACCTCTTGAATCCTGTACAATTGTCTACCCAAATTAATAATAACACTACTGGGTCTAGAATCATACATAACATGACACTTCCACAAATATGGTTGTCCTAAAAGAACATCACAAACTTCAAGGGGAGAAATATCACACTATACCTCATATTGTAAAGGCTTGATGTCGTAGGGTGGACGACACTATTGGATGACACAAAGATCTCTTCCTTGGAGAAGGCAACTGATGGTGTAGGGTTGTGGGTGCAGTGTTGTCGGTAGGTCCAACTTCTTGATGATCTCTGTTGAGATCAGATTCTTCTGACTACTGTTATCGACAATGAAATGAAGCAGAGCCCTCTTTACCCACATATGTGAGTGAAAGAGGTGTTCCCCTTCCTCTGGTTCTTATGGTTTGCTTGGCTGGAATTTAGTGGTGGAAAAAGTGGCACTGGGTTCAACATCGATGATCTGATTCCCTCCTTCGAGATTTGATTCGGAATCAGAATCGCCCTATGACTCAGAAGCTTTCAGCTCGACCACGAGTGACTGCTTGGAGCGACATTCTTCAGTGTTGTGCCAAGGGATTTTATGGTACTCACACCATTTCCCTATGTCCTTCTTCTTCTTGTCATTTCCCTTCTTGTGTTGTGGATTGGATTGGTCGTAACATCCTCGGCCTCACACTGGCCGGGACATGCAACTCCTCAGACGCTTTACTTAGATCTCAAACCATCTTTGTAACATTCCCAGCCTTCAACAGGCTAGGCCATGCTACTCCTAAACACTCTTTCATGCTCAATCTGTAATGTCCCCAACCATTTATGCCGGGCCATGCTACACCAGAGAACACATTCGTTCTCTATGCAAAACATACTTAGCATCCTAACTAACTTATGTCTCATATAATTTTCTAACTGCATGCAATTAAAACATATGCACACACAGAACTCTTGCAGAAGCTTAATATATATATAACATGAACACACAAATACGCTATGTAAATGCATGAATTCACAGTGAAATAACAATAAACATATACATGCAATACCCATAAGCATACAGACAACTATAATCATGCATAGGATAAACCCATAAAAATAACATGTGAATAACAATGCAACATGTAAATTAATCACATAATTGAAACTTATCTTTGTGAGAATATCACCAACTGCGTGCAAACCTTCCACGAACATCCTAGCCTTAGACCACACTATTCATCACTCTCAACAGTGAGTCACCCCTAAGATGGGACTAAACTCCACCTGGGTAAAGGGGTTCCTAACTAGGCTAAAGGCTCATGAACAACAAGAAATAATCTGTCTCAGGTGCTCACTCAACTAACAGCCTACAGTCCCTAATTCCCCACATGCCTGCCCCACCCAAGGAAGTGTTCCCCTTCTTTGCTCAACAGTCCCTCTGCTGCCCCACTTCCTTTCCAGGGATTCAACAACAAGTCGGGAAGGAAGTCTCAGAGCCCTGCAGCTGTAGTTCAACACCTTTAGGAAATCAATCCCCAACAATTCTTTCACCCAGAGAATTTCTCACAG
>JASDQU010309288.1:56830-71216 GCA_032191745.1 Picea mariana
GTTTCTGTGCAGGTTGTTATCAGATGTTTGTTATGAAGACTATATGACAGTAGATGTAGACTATTGTGGTGGATATGTTCCACTGTTCATGAGGCATATATTCTTTCAGAGATCACAGATGTGAGTGAAATATTGGCCCAAATGATTCAGTTTATATCATAACATTGTTTCTGTGCAGGTTGCTATCAGATGTTTGTTATGAAGACTGTATGACAGTAGATTACTGTGGTGGATATGTTCCACTGTTCGTAACTATACGTTGTTGATCAAGTACTTGTGTGTTACTTGGTGTGGTAGTGTACGATTGGATTGTAGTTATGTACTACTATGGATAGACACAGTTGTGTTCTATTTTTATTCTAATCGCCTTGAAGACTATCAACAATTTATTGGAGATCATCATCATCCAGACGAATGATGAATAAAGATTTTCCAGATGGAAAACGGTTCAGAGCATTTACTCTTCTAGATTATAAGAATGGCTCTTGTAACACTCTACGGTGTGAGTGACTTATCCAGCATCATGTCTAATTACTCAGATGAAGTATGGTTTTGAGAGATGATGTAGTTGATGCTGATGGTGATGATCATGATCTAGTCATGAGATAGTCTAGACGACTATATTGATGCTACCAGGTAAATGGTATGTTTTTGTGCTCAAGACCATTACCTGTAATACCTCCCTAGCTAGGAGGGAGTGTTAATATTATGGTAGCTATGGGAGGTATATACCTCCATGTGTAAACCTGGCGAGAATAAAAGACTCTGGAAAGCAAGAGAAAACCCTAATGAGTTGGCTAATAACCCTAGAAGTCTTGTCGGCTCAAGAAGATAATTTATATTAGGTTATTAGCCTCCAAGAGAAGAAGTCGGCCATAAATAATAATAATATATTGAATAGACACATATCCAGAAGGAGAAGTCGGCCCCAACAAATCTGGCAGAACCACTATAAATATAGGGCACCAGTTCTCATTTTGACACATCTCATAATTGCAGAGCAGCAACTGATGCGCACTGCAGTTCCCAGTTTGGTGCGCAAGTGTGGAAGAGAGCTGCAGGTGCAGCTGCTACAACAACTAGTTTTCAATGTTGGCTTGGACTATCTCTTGGCTAGGGTTTGGACTATCTGATCAGCTATTGTTGGTGCATTATCCTTGGAGGAAGATGCGCTACACCTTGTTTGGCTATCTAGCCTAGGGTTTGCTTCCAGAGTAATTCTCAATCAAGGTTAAGGTGCTCGGAGGGTGGCTTCGGCCTATGGTTGGGTGACGAGGGTATCGTCAATGGTAAAACGAGCACACAATCTTCTATATTCTAACACTCCCCACCTGAAGTCTTAATTGATTATTGTTTCTTATCCTTCAATGCTTGTTGTTCCTCATCCTCTGTCACTATTGATGACTCATGAGTACTCCTAGATGCCAAGTTCTACTCGACCTTAACATATCTTCTCACAATTGTCTTCTGTTGCACTGGAATGAAGATCATGTAAGTGGTTGAGATCTCACTGTACCCAACAAATATACCCTTTATTCTTGAAGGCTCCAACTTCATCCTCTTCTCCACAAGCACATGAATGTAAAATAGACAACCAAAGATCCTCAAATTACCAATCTCTAGCTTCACTCCTGAGAATGCCTCCTCTGGAGTCTTGTCCCCCAATATCCTATGAGGACTCATGTTTTGCGCATACATCATTTTGTTACATGCCTTTTCCCATAGGATCATATGAAACTCTTGGTCATGTATCATATCCCTGGAAGAACCGATGATGGACCGATTCTTTCTCTCCACAGCCCCATTCTATTGAGGGTTGTATGAGACTATCAACTCTCTCTTGATCTCTGCCTCATTGCAGAAATCCTTAAAGTTATTGGAGGTGTACTCTCCCCCATTATTCGACCTCAAGACCTTGATAGTCTTACCTTTCTGGTTCTCTACATGATCTCTACAATCCTAAAACTGATTGAAGACCTCATCCTTGGTCTTCATAAAGAAGATTAAGGTTTTCCTAGAAAAATCATCAATAAACGTCACATAGTATGAAAATCCCTACAACGATGTTGCTAACATCAACCCACTCACATCTTAAAGTATATGATCCAATATCCCCTTGGGCCTACTCTTGCTACTAGGAAAAACAACCTGATCATTCTTGCCAAGTGCGCACCCTCTCACACACTCCATGCTACTCAATTTTGAACTTTGGAAGACTTCTAACAATCCCCCTCATAATCGACAATGTCTTATAGTGTAGGTGTCCCAACCTTTTGTGCCACAACTCACATAGGTTTTCATTGTTGTGTACTAAAGCTTGAACATGATTTCCCTACAACTTGTATAAAGTGCCTTCTCTAACCCCAATGACCACTGCATTGTCTAGGATAGCTTTCTATGGACGTATGAGTACATTCCCTCTCTGAAAAGTAACGACAAAACCACTGTCCTCCATAGCCGATACTGAAAGTAAATTCCCTTAATACCTAGTACACAAAGCACATCCTGGTCATCCAACGAACCCCCTGACTCCAGTTGGAACGTAATTGTTCCCTCTCCCTTCATTGCATACCTGACATCATCACCAAGCTCCACATGAACATTTGAGTCACTCTCTGTCAGCCTACTAAATAGATCTCGTGCTTCTGTCATATGATGAGATGCACCAGTGTCCAAGAACCAAGCACTCCTTGTAATCGTGTGGGTAGAAAGGAAAGAAACATGTGAGCAATCCTTCTCAAAATTTGTTGCAAACTCATCGAGTTGTGTCTCTGTTGATGTTGATGTCTTCATATTTCCATTACCCTTCTTCTTCTTCTCTAAACATTGAGATGTATAATGTCCATTCTTATGACATGAGAAACACTTGATTTTACTCAAGTCCTTTTTTGGTTGTGATGAACCTCCATCATTGTTACCCTTCTTGCTAGAAATATTTCCTTTTCCTTTCCTTGTCTTGCTGACAAGAGCCAATTTCTCTTCACTACCTCCCTGCTTATTTCTCTTAGACTCCTCCCGAGTCTCTTCCTGGATGCAATCAACCCAAAGTCTCTTCCAATCTGGGAGATGTTCATGAGTGCAAACTCTCTTGGAAAATGGTTCCCATGACTTGGGAAGACTATTTAATGCCACATTCACAAGCTCTACGTCCTCTATTTTCTCCCCTATGGTTGCAAGCCTATCACTCACCTGTTTGATCCTCATGAGACAGTTGGTAACATTATCATATCTAGACATTTGCATTGATCTGATTTATTCCTTAAGACCATCTTCCTATTCATGTGTGTGCTCTAGAATAACCCTACCAAGGCATCAAACATCTCTTTGGTCTTATTCTTCTTGAATAAGTGACGAATTAGATTATCCTTCACTGGATCCAACCTGACCCTCTGTGCTTTGATATCCTTCTTGTTGTAATCTTCCAAAGTTGTTGGATATGTCGGTGGAGTAACAACTTTTTCCACAAACTCCCAAAGGTCATACTCCTTAAAAGCAAAAGTTACTCTTACTTTCCAAGAGAGGAAATTAGATGCTCCATACAATTTGTCTTCAACTTTTAATGGTGTTGTTGCCATCCCTAAGACCTAATAACCTTCCCTTGAAATAACTTGTTGTCGAAAACTGCCCATGTACTGACCTGTATGGACTTGTATGTGACTGTCACCACTAGATCTTGCATATGTACATGATTGTGATCACTGAAAGCCACATATGTATTTGATTGTGACCACTGCGAACCACATGTATGTGACTGTGCTCAAAGCCTCCCGTGTATGTATGTGAATGTTCTTTCTATGACCCGTGTACACCTCCGTACACCTGCAAAAAACAAGTTTTACCTTTGTACAATTGTTTTCCATAAATTTGTCCTTCAATTTCCACTTGTTAGTTATGGATCTGATATGGATATGAGATCGTGTACTTGGTTTCCTCCCTTTAGAGCACCTAATCTGATACCATGTTAATTTTACCACTTCAACCTTTAGTATACTCTGATACCATGTTGAAATTTCTCCTACCCAACACCCGACGGTTAATTCCAAATAAATCATGTATTGAATTAAAGAATAATTGAGTAATCAACTAAACATGCAGCAAAATCATAAACAAGGAAACTTAATCAAGCACACATAAACACCAATATTTTTGGGTAGATGCCCTTGGAAAAACCTTGAAAGGAAAACTAGTGCTGAGAATGATTTTATTATGCTAAAATTAGAGCTTCCATAACAAAGATAATGGCACACTGAGAAAAATACAACTGCAGACAAACCTAGCAAAGTCTAATATGTTGTACGAACCATAACTGCATTCTTTTTTAGGTGTACGCAACTTTGCTTCAACAAACCTGTGTGTGTGTGCAACTATCTCCACTATGACCCGCGTACATGTACGGAAAGCTCAATATGAAACTACACTCTCATATGGCTTCCTCTGACTCAAACCCACCTGCGTTGCCTTTGCTCTCTCTTCTCCTTGACCTAATCTGTAGATGGAATTCCTTCTCCACCTATCCAAGAACTTGAATCACAGTCCTTCTTGATCCAATACTCAGTGTCAACTCCCTCAACACCTATCAAGTCAAGTATCTTTCTCCTTCACCCTAGCCTTGCTTTTATAATCATGAGTTATAATCTATTTCTAATCTCCAAGGTGATTGGCGGTTGAGATTACTTCTCAACTCACTTGAGATTTAGAAACATGCTAATTACTTTTAGCACTTTCCTTAAATAACTCAATTAACTAATTACATAATTAATTAATAAAAGTAATTTACTTTAATAATTCCTTTAATTAAAGTAAATTCAAGAGAAGAAGGCTTTGGACGATTTCCACACATCTAGACACATAGACCTGTGCAGAAATACCTGTTTGATACTACCACTAGCATAAAAAATATCTATGAAGCAAAAGCGTTTTCAATTTGGGGCTTATTTTAAGGATTTGTAGCCATAGATAGAGGGACAAAAAGGCCCAAATAGGGAGCAATTTTTTTTCCCCGAGATTTGAATTTACACCTCATTTTTCATTTACATTTTTGTTGGGTAACCATGAGGTATTTTTCAGATTTATTGTAAATCCATCCCAAGCCTTGAGGTGTGACTTTGATAATGAGACCCAAGGAGGCCATTTCTAGAAGTACGCGGATCAACCTTATGAGATGCAGGGGTTGCATCACAAAGACCTTGCTTGGATAAATGATGAACCATCATTGTGACATTGTATCCCCATTCAAATAAGGATAGATAAAGCTTGTGGATGCACATACCAATCTTGGAATGATTTTGGTGCTCTTGTCCATCCTCATGAGTTGGTTTCTATTTTTTGGTATGATGGGATTTTTGTACCAGCCCATTATCATTTAGTACTTGACATATATGTGTTTTGGTTCATAATCAAACACAAGGGTAGGGTTTTGAATGTTAATGAAGCGTTAGTTTGGCTTCATTGGTTGTATGATTATACTTAAACACTCTATTTTCTTATGTCAAGTAAAGTAGAGTAGGATGAATAAGCTTTTTTGAAGTAGTAGGTCTTTTTGTGTGCTTCCTTTATGCATCTTGCATATATTTTCTTGGTTCCTTGTTTTCAGTTATTGCTCGACTTCATGCATTCTTAGTTAATTGCACTTGATTTAGTCTTGATTAAAAAAAGAGGAAGATATTTTTTATGCATTTCCTTTAATTTTTTCATATACCAGGGTGATCGTATTATCTTGCCTTGTTTTACTGATGGTTTTAAGGTGAGATCTAGCAAGACCTTTTTGATGATGCAGAGTGCAGGTCTTGGAGATCTAAATATTGTTGAGGTTCTCGTGCGCTCTACAGTGAGCACATGTCCCCATCTTGGAGTTAGATGTTACCCCTCATATATAGGGGTAACTAGAGGATATTTTTCTCCTGTAATCCTTATCACAGACAATAGTTCCATAGACAAGATCCATGGTTCTCCATGGATAGTTGAACGAATATGCTTCCCACATATTCTTAGCTCACTCACATTTGATGACTGTGGTGCTTGACATACCTAATGTACATTATTTCATTGCTTCATATTGAGTGTTAATGCCTTATTTTCTTGTCATGAAAGTGGTGATCATCGATTGAGTTGGATAATGGATCATGATGCTCTAAATTTGTGCCTTTTTCCTTGTTTCACCTTGGTGATCATCATTTTCTAGATTCATGTTTTCATTGTTGGGTTGATTTGTACTACTGGGGGGATTTAAGAGGTGTAGCATGTTCATATCCCAATTCATACTTAACATTCTCCATCCTTCCCAATTTTCGTTGTCCCACTCATGGGTTAGTTTTCATATGTCACACAAAAAAGTTTGTGCTTCATGGTCCATTAGAAGAGCCTCGCCCCAATAGAGTTATAAGTTCAAGGTGAATAAAAAATAAAAAATAAAGACAAAAAAGAAAAGTAAAAAACCAAAGAATATAAAGCATGAGCAATGCCTCCTTGGTATGAGGCCATTACCCCAAGTCTTATGCAATAAAATGAATATTTAAAAAAATGATTAAATGAAATAAAATGAAATTCAAAAGCCGAAAAAGGTGAGATAAAGAGAAAAACAAATAAGGGGTAGTAAGACTCATTCACTMTGGGGGAACATCTTTGGGGTCTATTGACTCATTCACTCATGTATCAATGGTAAAACGAGCACACATCCTTCATATTCTAATAGTTACTGCTGTCAAGAATTGGGACACTTTGTTAGGGATTTCCCCCTCGTTATGTAAATTAAGAATAAGAAAGGAAGTAAGAGGCATCAAGCTCACACAATTGAATATGATGAGCCTCCCAAGAAGGCTGCAAAGCAAGATGAATCAAGTGATGAGGATTATGTTCTTATCTCATCCCTCATAGGTATTGTTACTCATGGAAGTGACACTTGGTTGATAGACAATGGTCCTTCCAAGCACATGACAGGCTATGAAGACTCCTTATCTAAAATTATTCATAAAGATTCACCTTACAAGGTGAAATTGGGTGATGACTATCAGTATCCAATCAAAGGTGTTGGAGAAGATTCCTAGAAGTTAAACTCAGGCAAGCCAATGAAGATGAAGTACGTTCTCTATGTTCCATGTTTAAAGAAGAATCTTCTCTCAATTTCAGCATTGGACAAGAAAGGATTTAGAGTAGAATTTATTGATGGTCAAGTTCTTATGTGGAATAGAGGGAAGACCCTTGATGGTGCACTAGTGATTGGAGTTGAAGAAGGAGGAAAATACAAATTAAAAGGATATTCAAACTCTGCAATGATTCACGATATTGTGAATCCTAGTGAGCTATGGCATAGGATATTTTCTCACCTACACTACAAATTTCTTCCGGTTGTGAGAAAAATGGTGAAAGGTCTTCCAGAAAACCAAGTAGAACCAGATGGTGTGTGCAAAGGATGTGCACAAGGAAAGAACGTGAAGCACTCTTTTCCAAATAGTGATAGCATAGCCAAAGACTTTTTGGACATTGTGCATTCAGACATATGTGGACCGATGTTGGCAGCTTCACTAAGTGGGTATGTATATTATGTATCTTTCATTGATGATTACTCACGTAAAACTTGGATTTATTTTTTAAAAGAAAAGAATGATTTTTTTGGCAAATTCAAAGAGTTCAAGGCTCTGGTAGAAAACTTAACAGAGCATAAGATAAATACCTTGTGATCAGACAATGGAGGTGAATTCACCTTAGAATAATTCAAGGAGTATTGCAAGGAAGTTGGGATTAAGAGGGAGCTTTCTACTCCCTATAACCCTCAACAGAATGGAATAGCTTAAAGGAAGAACCAGACAATCATGGAAGCAGTAAAGGCCATGATCCATGATAAATATAGTCATATGCATCTGTGGGAAGAAACAATGAATACGGTAGTGTACGTGCAGAATAAAAGTCCACACAAGGTGTTTGAAAACAAGACACTTGAGGAAAAAATTTCAAGAGAGAAGCCAAAAGTCAGCCATTTCAGGATATTTGGTTGCCCTGTATTTGTTCACGTCCCCAAGGAAAAGAGGACAAAGTTGAACCCTTATGGATAGAAGGGCATATTTTTTTGTTACAGTGACACATCGAAGACTTACACGATATACTTTCTTGGTCACTAGAAAGTGGATATCATCCAAGATGTAACCTTCAATGAGAATGCAGCTTTCAGTAAATCCAAACAGATCTGTGCAAAAGAGGCACATGAAAAAGAGAATGAACTTCCTAGAGTTCCAAAGGAAGTTGAACTAGAGGAAGTCATTCCAAAGGATCATGACATGGTATAACCTCATAAACCAACCGAGATACCTTCTCGCAAGATAATACCATCTTGGGGACAAGATCTTATTAGAGATGCAGAAAGAATTGGTGCCCCAGAGAAATATTTCACGGAAAGTAAAAAGTCGAAGCCATATTCCAGCTACATGGCATGCTTGTGTGACATAATGGATGAAAAACCTTCCAGTTATGAAGAGGTTGTAGAAAATAAAGCATGGAAATATGTCATGGCAGAGGAATACCAATCCATTATGCAGAATGATGCCTGGGATGTGGTTCCTAAACCAAAGGAAAAATCTTTGGTGAGTTCGAAATGGATCTACAAGACGAAACATGCAGTTGATGGCAGTATTGAAAAATATAAGGAAAGATTTGTGGCCCGAGGTTTCTCTCAGAAGGAAGGGATTGACTATGAAGAAACGTTTTCTCTCGTAGAAAGATACACCTCGATCAGGCCTATACTTTCATTGGTCGCTATGATGAAATGGAAGGTGCACCAGATGGATGTAAAGACAGCCTTCTTGAATGGTGAAATAAAAGAGGAATTTTATGTGGAGCAACCACTTGGATTCGATACACATGACAAGGAGACTCATGTGTGTAGATTAAATAAGGATTTATATGGATTGAAGCAGGCACCCATAGCATGGTATGGTAGGATTGAAAATTTTATAATGATCTTGGGTTTTACCAAGAGCAGTGCAGATCCTAACCTTTACTTTAAGGTTGAGGATGGTGAATCAGTGATTCTACTACTATATGTAGATGACTTGTTTCTAACAGGTGCAGAAAATCTCATCACTGAATGTAAGAGAAAATTGGTTGCATAATTTGAGATGAAATATTTAGGAATGATGCACTACTTCTTGGGACTAGAAGTTTGGCAGAGATCAGATGGAATTTTCCTAAATCAAGGAAAGTGTGTTGTGGAAATCTTGAAGAGGTTTGAGATGTTGGACTATAAGGCCATGGTTAACCCGATGGTATCAAATATTAAGTTGTTGCAGGATACAACTTTAGATATTGTGGGTTCTACCTTATACATGCAGATAATGGGTTTGTTGATGTATTTGGCGAACACAAGATCAAATATATGTTTTGATGTGAACACCTTGAGTCAGTGTTTGGAGCAGCCCAAAAAAGTTCATTTGGTTGCAGCAAAACATGTGTTGAGGTACCTTAAGGGTACTCTAGATCATGGTCTCTGGTATATATCTGACCATGAGTATGGATTGTATGGATACTCAGATTCAGATTGGGTCAGCAGTATTCCTAACTAGAAGAGAACTTCCAGCTACTCTTTCAGTCTTGGCTCCAATATGGTCTCGTGGAGTAGCATAAAGCAGTCATGTGTGGCACTCAGTAGGACTGAAGTTGAGTATGTGGCATCATGTGCAATGAGCAGAGAAGCAATATGGATTGGGAAGCTATTGTCTAGATTATTTGGTCTTGGATTGGAGGCGGCCTGCATTTGGTGTGACAACCAGAGTTGCATGAAGTTGTCATAGAACCTGATGTTCCATGACAGGTCGAATCATATTGAGATCATATACTACTATATTAGGGATATGGTACAAAGGGGAGCAATGAGGCTCCAGTTCATGACTACTGAGGATTAGGTTGCAGATGTGTTCAAGAAGTCATTGTTACACATTATTTTCATCACCCTTATGATCGTTAATGATGTAAACCTATATGTTGTCTTCAGAGGGATCAGTAGCCTGAATTCCTGAGGAAAGAAGGAAGATGAACTTTTTCTGAGAGATGAAGTTGTATTTTCCTTTGTAAAAACCCTAGTAAGGAGCATCGTCGCACCCTGCCTAGTTATAGGGGTGTGACGATCCCAGATCGCCGCATGTTGCACTAAACTTGGCCTGCGACATCGTCGCACTCTACTCAGTTCTAAGGGTGCGACGATTTCTGTACGTGGGAAATACGAGCATCTTCTCGATGCTTCCAGAAGGTGAAGTTTCTATGGTGAGGTGGCCTCCGATTGGTTTGGATCTTACTCGCTTTTCTGATTTAGTGGGATCATCCTAACCTCCTCACCTTATCCTCTTCAGCTTATAAAAGGAGAGGAGCTCTCATGGAGAAAGTTAGATTGGAAATTTGGCTTGAGATTGTTAGCTTGGTTAGAGTGGCTTTGAGATTTGCTTTGTCAAGATAGTTTGTGAGTGATTTTCCGATCTATAGTCATGGAATCTGTGGATCGGAAGTGTGTGGGAAGCAAGGGACTATTGGAAGGGACCTTACAACATCAAGACATCGGTTGTATTCTCCTTTTCATATTTCTAATACAACAATATATTTATTTCCCATAAAATTGGTCTTATTTTATTGTATGACTCCTTGATCACATACATAGGTTTTGTTGAGTATACATTGTTGCTTTCACTTCGTTGGCTTGTGTCTTTTTTATAGGTTCAACATCCCATAAGCCTTGGAATGGAGCGAGGATGACACTAGTGAGAACAAACTACATTTAAAAGGTATGTCATTTATCTCTTGTTAGTTACTATGCTTGATAGTTAAAACTTAGGGAAAGTTTTATATTCTGTCTTGTTTTGTTCTAGTTCTGGGTGGATTTAGGGAGATCTGTTTATGTCTTCATTTACCGATTAATCCCATAATAGTTGCTATTGAGGATGAAGTTCTAGTACTTATGCGACAAGCTTGGTGCGGTCCCTCTTCAGAGGGAGTGACAGGTGGAACTCGTCCAGCCTGAAAAAGAGTTGGCACTGAGTATGGAAAAAACTCATCTAGTGTGAAAAAGGATTGGCACTGAGTTTGGTGGGTCTCATCTAGCATGAAAAAGGGTTGGCACTAAGACAGGAGTGCACCTAATCATGTATTGATGCATCGTAGGGAGTGGATGTCCTGGGGACATGTTGTAGCTATTGAGACCTAGCCACAAACCTTGGTTGCATGGGGTGAAGTCATGTTGCACTAAGGATATCTGAGGATGTATAGATTTGCATGTTCAACAGTCAATGGATGTGAGCTCGTGTGGTATCATACTTGGAGTCTATGTCTGGAAAGAATATCTTCCTAGTTAAGAGGGAGTGTTAATATTTTTGGTGTAACTACAGAAGATATTCTTGTATATTTGTTTTATTTAAACCTTTAAAAGGTTATTATAATTATATTGTACAAGTCGACTCAATAGAAATTATTATATTATTGGTATTTTACTTGTAATTGTAAAAATCCCCATTGTGGCTAGTCGACCCTATTTTATGGGTTAGTTAGGTCAAGAGTCATGTCTCTTCAAGAGACATTGTTGTGTATAAATAGATGATAGGTTCCTCTCATTTGGACACACACTCAAACACTTATCTTGTGCATCTTGGAGCGCATAAGAAGGTCTAGCGCACAAGTCTTGGAGACTGGTTATTTTGGTGTTTTGGTCTTGGTCTTTCTTGGAAATCTATAGCACATCATTGTATCGATTGAAGCAATCTATATTGAGGATTTTGGTTGCCGGGTTTTCTCCCCCATGAGGGTTTCCCAAGATAATCTTTGTGTTCTATTGTATCTGTGATTGTCTATCTTTCAGTGATCCTACTATAGTTACTATTGGATTAAGTAATTGTAATTGTGTAACTAGAAAATTTAAAATTCTAACAAATTGACGTAATAGAGTCAATTGATAAAAGTGACTAATAATTTGATAGTTAAATATTATTTAAATAAAATAGTTATGTTGTAATGGTAACACAACTACCTTGCTAATGATATAAAAGGGAATCGACCCCATGGTATCAAATTGCTTCATAATAATAAAAGCATATCATTTTACATGAGCCCCTTGAATTTGTTTCTAATCATGTTAAAAACAAATTTGGGTGAATACATTCTGATAGAGAATTTTACTAAAAAGGAAATTGGACTAGTATAATTTTGGTGGAACTGGTTGAGGGGATTAGTTGGGTGGAGAGTTCCACCAGTAACTTATCAATTGTTACTTTCCACTAGGAAATCTATAATTGAAATTCACCCTATAATTGACATTTATAGAACATGTAAGTTATTTTTTTGTTTGTTTCTTATTTGAATTATTAATTGATGAAACTTAAAAATTCATTTGTCTTATATTAAAATTTTTATTGTAAATCATAGAATGAAAATAAATTAAATTTGAAATTAATTTGAAATTGCTTCATCACTAGTGAATATTAACAATTAGCATTTTGTGCATTTAGTAAACAAATATCAAATTAGCATTTTGTAGGTTTAATAAACAAATATCAAAATTATTGGAATGTCACTGTATGTTAAATTATAAGTATTAATTTAAGAGACACATTAAACATTTCCTGATCCATTGTGAGTATTATACAAATATTGTTGCTATCTAAACAATGATCCTTACACATGATATAAGAACAAGATTTTCAATACTTAGAGACTATAGGTCTTCCAAGTATAAAAAAAAAAATTCTAAAACGCAAAACTATAGACTTCTTATAGTCGTCACCCCTACCAATAGATTACAAAGACGTGAAACTAAAACATTCAAATAATATGCTATTCAATTATATTACCTATATATTGAATAAATTTTGCAAAAATAATTCACTAACACAAATAAATATCCATATCCAGATGAAAATACAATAAAATTAAAACCCATTATCTAAACTTAAAACTCCATGCAAACATTGAAAATGCAATTTAAATATAACCTAGTACTATAGATTGCACCTTTTCTGTCACACTAACTAATAACAAAAAACCCAATATATACAATTATACATATAAATTTTAAGTTAACAAACAAATGCTACTTTAAAAAGAAAAAAGAGAAAAACATATCATATGTGATTTGATGAATTGAACGCTAACTTTATGGTGAATAATCTCCCTTATAGGAATGGCATGTTGGATAAAAGAGGTCGGGGGTCTAAATTTAAAACCGTGGTTTTGACAAGTGATAACATGTCAAAACCTTGCTCATTTCAGCACCTGAACACGGAGTTTCCAAACCATTTGAGCATTGACCCGAACTAAATGGTATTTGTTGATCTAGTGGACACACAGATAGCTTGATGAGTTTGAGAATGAAGACGTTGTAGATGGGGAATTGTTTTTATTTTTGTTGAGATATTGCATAGTTTGTTTGACATAAAAGAAGAAGAAAGTATTTTAAGGTTTATTAGGCTAATAAAAGTTTATGGGACTGATAGTCTAATACACTGATTTCTGCATTTTATCTTTTTTCCTGTTCAACTTGATTATGAGTTTTCTCAATTTTTCCATTGTCCTCTCCCTGAATAAATTATTTCAAAGGCTAGCTGTCAAAATACTTACATAGTTGTCTCTACTATCTTTTGAAAGCTTCACACTCTAAAATGAAATGGTTTTATGTTTCCACTTTTCCCGAGGTACAAAATATATACATCCTTTCTTCCCAAACTTCCTTTGGTTTTTTCCAAAACCCTATTTCACAACAAAGTTGATGAAAATTGGTTCATATTTCAATAACAGAAATTTCGATTTTAATTTTTTTCAGAAATTTCGATTTTAATTTTTTTCATCCAAAGACAGCTTATGACATAACAAGTGTTCGCAAATGAATTGGAAAATTAAAAGCAAACAACATATTCTTATTTTTAGAAAGGGTGAACAACGCACGCATTGAGGTGTCGAATTTTCTCCAAGCATTCTAGTAAAACAAATCAAATAGTTATAGTATTTTCAGGCATAAAAGAAGCATTCAAAAACTATAAAAATACCAATTGAAGACATTCTCACGGGAGGAATTTTGGCAGCGGAGAGATTGTGTTTTCTGGAAGGAAGCTTGTGGGGTTACTGTGATTTTATTAAGATCTAGGAGCAATTCATGGATTCATATATCATTTGTGTAGAGGCTTGTTTTTTTCTCTTTTTCTGTATTAAGATTTTTTTATTTTCACATTGGTTTTTTCTCCGATTTATTGTAATTTGCAGATAAATTAGCACATATTGAAAACAACAATTTAGTGCTACTTCCTGTTGGTTGTGGAGCTTGATTATCTTCCTGATTTAGAGGTCTTTTACTTTCAGCCGTGTTTATACCCCATGAAGTATTTACACCCCAGAAGTATGTACACTCTTCCACGCAGGGGAGTGCAGA